>ML813622.1:55323-70010 GCA_009831015.1 Picea engelmannii | reverse complement strand
ATTGAGGTGGGGGGTGATAGAGAGGGCATGAGGAAGGGGTAGATGAGGTGAGGGAAGGAGTTAAGGGGGAGAAGGGGGAAGATGAGAGGGGGAAGGATAGGGGTATTGAGCTTGAAGGACTAGATTTTTTGATTGATTCGTGGATCGATCTTAGATCCTCGACATGAATTATATTTTCGACGACATATGTCACGTTTTGATCCCTATGGGTTCACGACTCTTTAAGGGGTGGTCCAGCGAAATATGCGACGAGTCAACTCTTGTCGTGGCTTGACTCCTCAAGGGGTGAATAGGTATATGTGGTGGATCAATGGAAGAGAATCCTTGTGTTGGCTCAAGTGGAATCCCTATGGTGGATAGAGAGGAATAATATTGAATCTTTGTTATGGCTCGAGAGGAATAATGGTGGATGGAATCCCTGTGGTGGCTCGATCTGCAACAACAATCGACAACTTAATTTGGAGCAACAATCAATGGCTGGAATCCATGTGGCAGCTCGACCTACAACAATAACCAACAAATCAATATGTTGCAGCAATAGATTGTTGGAATCCCCGTGGAAGCTCAATTTGCAACAATAACCGACAACTCGATATACAATAACAATCGATGGCTGGAATCCCTGTGGCCGCTCAATATGAAACAACAATCGACAACTCGATCTACAATAACAATTGATGGCTGGAATCTTTGTGGCAGTTCGATCCCCTTTGGCCCTTGAGAGAATCGACCCCAACACGTGATAAATATCGAAGAGTTTCCAAGCAATTTCAAGGGGGATAAATGGCCTTTACAATGGCTTGATCTGCAACAACAAACTGTGGCTCAATCTTTATAGAGTAAACCCTAGTTGAATCTTTTTTTGAGTGTTCATGTGTTTGCAAAACAGATTGAGAAGAACTAGAAATAGCTTCACTAGATACAGATTGATAGAAATAAGACTGAGAAGCTTGCATATTTCCAACCTCTGCCTTCTAATTATATAAGAGTCCAGATTACAAAGAGTCGACCAAATTGTGAGACATGGAGCAAAAGATAGCCAACTTGGTCATGTCTTATAATTCCATGACTCACCTCAATTTGTTTGATGATGATGCATACAAAAAATTGAATTAAGTGGAGAGTATGCATCATGATCCAATTATGCCACATCTTCCAATATTCGTAACCTCCAAAGAATATTGATGAAATACAACTTCAATATGAACACAATGATAACATTTTTGATAATATATAGACTTTGAGTGATTGTAGAATTTCAATATTAAGTGGAGAGTATGCATCATGATCCAATTATGCCACATCTTCCAATATTCTTAACCTCCAAAGAATATTGATGAAATACAACTTCAATATGAACACAATGATAACATTTTTGATAATATATAGACTTTGAGTGATTGTAGAATTTCAATATCAGCATAATGATGACATTTTTCATAATAAATAGACTTTGAGTGATTGTATTTATCACTAATGATATATAGACTCTAGATAGTAGAGTGATTAGACACTTATTTCAAATGCACTATTTACATATCATGTGCAAATCTCTTTAGCTATACTACCAAATTTACAAATGGAATTTTAAATTCTATATGTTTCAGGGTTTATATGTATGTATGTATTTCATATCCCAAATATATTGTATCTAAACATTTAAAAGAATGTTCATACCGATATCAAACATTATGTCCATATTCATACATATATTCATATCCATGTAACTTAGATATATATGAACATTTTCAATAAATCACGGTCAATAAATTGATTAATTCCAAAATTCCAAGTTTTAAAATAGTCATACACATTGGGTTTTATGGTAAGTGAATAATTACATACCTTTTATAAAATTTCCTAAACAATACAAATTGGTGCCACATAGACTAAAAATATATTAACTTTTAATGTCTATGTTGGAAAAACTAGGTGCTAGGTGGGAATAAAATAAAACCTCCTGTCATGTTAGAAGTTGACCCAATATCTTCTCTAGTAAAAGACTTCCATTGCCCAAAAACCGAATTAGAAAAATTCCTGAGCATTACAAGTATGCTTCCACAAGCATGCCAAATCCATCAACTTTTAATGTCTATGTTGTAAAAATTATGTGCTAGGTGGGAATAAAATAAACCCTCTAGTCATGTTAGAAGTTGATCCAATATGTTCTCTAGTACAATACTTCCACTGCCCAAAAAATGAATTAGAAAATTCAAAATAGATATAATGTTCAAAGTCAACTCTATAAAATTATTTGCATCACAGTCAAATGAGATTCTCATTCACTGAATGTGGCCAATAAATCCTTGCATTATATTATCAAAGACTTCATACCAGGCTTAGAGTTGAATATTTGGAACACAAATATGTAATAATAATCGTGAAAGAATGAATGATAAAGGACAACCTAACAAAAGTCTAAAATTCGAATAGATTACGTGAAACATGATACACAATCAATATTGGAATGTAGTCCAATAAAGAAATAACATGCAAGTCTAGTCTCTTTACAACAATCCAGGCTATTATTTAGTATTTGAAAATGAAGGAAGAATATAAAGGAAACAAAAGGTGCAGGGGTTTTCATCCTCAGTTGTTTAGGTAGTTGTTTGGCAGAGTTGAACACAAACTCTTCCGATATGAAAAAAAACTCTATGCTGGGCCTAATACGAATGATAAATTATTTTCCAGGCAAGTGCATACATGTTTACACCCTTTCGTCCATCAAGATGCGGTCTTAGTGGTAAGTTGGATCACTATGACCAATGTTATATCCCCAACAAGCATGTTCTCATAGAATAGTTTAGGTCCAGGTACATGTCCTAGGTGATTTTGAAATAAAATAAAGCTCTTCACTTGTGGCACTCTAAAAAAAAGGCAGTCCCTCAAAAGGATAAAATTTTCTAGACGTGCATACCATCATGTATATGTGGGTGTTCTATAGATTGATCCAGATCGATTGGCTGAGTTAGCTATGGGTGTGGACGACTAAGTGAGCAACCACCACTGCTAATGAGAATCATGCCACAACTATGAGGATTGGGTTGTAGGGATGAGGCACAGTGGTAGAGCTCAGTCGAGCGAATCAACATTAGTGCATGAGAAAATTTTGTGGAGGTGCCAACAAGAAAAGAAGCCATGGGATGGGGAGAGCATGGACGTGGAGTGACTACTGGATAGGTCAAATTGACAAATGAAGTGAGAGGTGCGGGTAGAGAAAGAAGAACTACATCAATGCCCGAGCGCTGGGACAACAGTTGGCCCTTGACCAAGTTTTGGGAGTTTCTTGGTCATGTTGACCTATTTTGGGACTTTGACAGCTTGTTGAAGGAGGAGCGCAAGACAAAGCGGAGATCACAGGATCTCGACCCCCTTTTGGGCCCCTTTTAGTGTTTTTGGAAATATGTAATGGGAATAGGATGTCGGCCCATGGGTTTACCCATGTTTAGGCCTATTTTGTATGTATAAATAGAAGGATAGGAAATGTAAGAAAGAGAGAATAGTGCATCTATGTGATGTGAATGTATGCTAAGTATGAGTAGATTCTGCAAGTGCTTTGTGCATGATTGTAAGAGACTTGCAGAGAAAAGTGCAGATCCTTGTAGCGAATTGTGGAGAGATTAGTGCTATAGTGCAAGGAATAAGGATATAATGAGTTGCAAAAATCTTCCGTCCTGTGTGGAGTAAGGGTTTTGATGGCTTTGTGCTTGTAACTGATTGACCGAAGACAATAAAGAAGAAGAGTTGGTGGACGTAGCCCCAGGGTGGGAGTGAACCACGTAAACATTGTGTTATGTGCTTTGTCTTGATGTGTTCATACATTATATGCTAAGTGCTCTGATATGTTTAGATAGACCTATTTATGCTTTGTGCTTATTATATGTGAGAATGTTATATCTAATCTAGATAGTCATGCTTAGTTCTTGATATGCTCATTCTGATCCATTTGTATATGCTAAGTGCTTGAATACTCTAGATTTGTGTGAATACTGCGAAGCTCTGTTGTATCAACGAAGTGAATAGTGATTACATATTAAGGAACTGATGGTGCTAAGAGATGTATTAAGTATTATAATCACAGATCTGTGTCCTAGCTAAGGTTGCAGACACCTGAGTCTTGCAACCACCCCCGCCTCTACCTCGGGTGAGACTTCATCTGCTTCGCAGGTGTTTTCAAAAGGGCCGATAGTTAGGGATTTGTTGGTGCACTGTTGTAGCGTTGAACCCTAGGTCTGCCCCTGTGCCAACAAATGGTTCTGTTGCCAATACTGAAACTGTGATTGCTGGGAACTGAGGAAGAAGAAGCTCTGTTCAAAGAGCTGTGCCCTGGTACACAATGTTCTACTTGATTTATAAATCTCTATGCTAAAGAAAGAAGGTCAGATATGAAAGAAAGAAGCTCGATCTGAAGAAAAGAAGATCACATCTGATGAAAAGAAGCAAGATCTGAACGCTTGACACTCTAAATAAAAGAAAAAAAAAAGGTAAAAGTGAGAATTTCTGATTAAAAGAGGTAAGATTTGCAAACCCTGTGCTCTGTAGAAGTAAGATAAGTAGAAATTTTTATTTCTAGAGTATGGATCTAGGTATGTTTAATAGAGTCTATCCTAGTTTGAAAACTAGGGTATTAATAGATGAAAGAAGGTTTGATATGAATACATTTGATAAGACTAGTGAAAGATATGTTATACCAATGCATAGAAAGAATGTTTGGACTAACAAATGGATGCAAGATCCTAGAAAGAATTTATTGCAGGTTAGGTCTTATGATCCTAGTGCGCAGTACAGAGGAGGTTGGGGATCATTTAAAAGAAAGAGAGGATTAACCCTCTGTTATAGTTGCAAAATACTGAGACATCTTGCTAAGGAATGCCCTGGTGGAAGACCTAGTTGTCTTTGTTGCAAAGCTCTAGACCATGAAGTGTTGGATTGCCCTAGAATGATTGCTAAGATTGAAAGCATGAACATAAGACAAGAAAACCCTAAGACAGATCTAGAAACTAAGGCTACAATAGAACCCTAGAAATAATCAGAGAAGGTATTACTACAGATGAAAGAAACCTTGAACGACCATCGACATGTTAGACTATCAGATATTTTTAAAGACATAGAGTGCCTTGAAGCAAGAATATGGGACTTCTACATTGACTATGTTCTAGATGAGGAAACACAAGTGAATGTCATGATAGAAAGAACTTGGTAATCTATAGGAAGGCTTGCTATGATCCCTTCACTAAGAGGAATAGTGTTATTCAGAGGAAAACTAGTAAACCTGTGTGGGAGGCTCACTCAGATACCTATGACTGTCAATGGAACTTCGACGGAAGAAGATTTTGAGATTATTCAATTTATTGAGAACCACGCCCTATTTACCATATTAATAGGAAAACCTTGGATTGATAGAGATCAAGCCAGGTGAAAAGAAGATGAAGAAGTTTTGGAACAGAAGAAGCAAGAGTTAAAAATTTTCATGACCAAAATGATCGCACAATTGATTGAAGAACATGAGAGAAGATCGAAGATGTTTAATGATAGTAACCCAATTGTCGAAGTTAAGAGAACTCTAGAGAATCCAAAAAATATTGAATTACCTACCCTAGACAAAGAAGAAGTATTATATAGGAACCCTAGAGAAGAATCTCAACAACGCGAAGTGACTAAGACCATAGAAGATAAGAATCAGAATAGAAAAATAACTACTGAGATGAAGCTCACTGGAAAAAAAGGCTCGATAGTTAAGAAAGAAGAGGGCTAAGACTGCAAAGTTACAGGAGGTTCTAGAGGAGACTTCGCAGAAAGAAAAATTGTAGAATTGGAGCTTCGTCAGGATATCAAAATAGTGACACATGGCACTTTGCCATGAAGAATAAATATAGCCGTTGGGGTCGATATATCCATTTGAATCTCGTTCCGAATGGGAAGAAAAGCAATAAAGGTTCGTCATCATACCGTTGGGCCACGCCATAATGGATCGAACATGAGTTAATGGAGGCTCATACCCATTGTAAGCACACTATTGTCGAGTTACCTATTTATCACGTCACGCCATTCACCGAGTACACTTTTTTCTAATTGAGAATTCGAGCCCACAGACTAACATGAGTTTATACAGTGATCATTGTGCTCTCCGTCTCTATCTCATTATCGTGTCTAAGTTGTTCCCTGAACCCGCGAATTGTTCACCCCAAGTGCGTATGTCGGAAGCATTGAGTGCTGTAGAGAATGATGTTGAGGAAGTTTTGATCCACTTGATGATTGAGAAAGCCATGTCGATGTCTGAAGGTATCTAGTCTTCATCCACAAAAACAATGCAAGCGTCCCCATCCACTGCTCACAGAGTTGGACTGTCCTGTGAAAGGCGAACTAACTACAAGGATGACTTAGCAAATGCTAATATGATTCTGAGCATTCTACCTACCTATATACCACCTCTGAGTGGCGCAATAAATCAAGACAGTGTGACCAGAGACTTTGAATATGAATTGGTCACTGCGTACCTCTCGAAGGGGATACGCGCAATGCACACAGACCAAGATAAGATCGCAGCATTGAAGTTTAGTGACTTCAACCTCGGTGACAGAAAGGTGTATAACATGATCACCCCACACAAGTATCCGACCAAAACTAAGGGAAAGAATTCAAAGATCGTACCCCAGTCATGGACCATGAACCTCGCACAATCCACCCTCCTCAACGTTATGAAGATCCCACACTTCGGAAGGCACCAAGAAGTGAATGCATGCGTCAAGCTATTGTTGTCCTACTACCATGGTGGATATTTATGGTTGAATCACCGTATCACAGTGGATTTGATGTTTATTAATCAGATCACAGGGCTGAGCATGCAAGGCCCTGACCCACAGGATTTCTATCCTGGGAAAACCATGGATCGTGCTGTTGTGCAGAAGATAAAAGACACCTACGGGGATGTCGAGAAGGGAATGCATGGATACAAGGTAGCCTCTATCTAGAGCGACATAGTGCGCCTAGCCTATCAATTGATCGCAGGAAAGTTGGTTCGCAAGAACCAACCCACACAAGTGACTAGATTTGTAGTCGACCTCGCAGGAAAGTGCGTGAAGGGCCTACAAATGAATTGGGCGAAGTACCTTGTAAACCAGCTGGAATTGGACTGCAGGGAAGCGCAAGATCAAGGATATGCGTTCCACTTCAACTATCTTCTCATCCTGATCGCTTTCATCGCATGGGAGATGCCGGAAGGTGCGACCTTCCCGGACATCGAGCCGTTTGAACCTCTGGCCGCAAAGTTTAGTACACTATGGTACTCGAACGACATGGACAAGCAATGGCAATCAAATGCTGTCTTCCACAATGATTACAACCAGTTGAAGGTAGCCATCCAGTTTGCACCTCGTATAACCCCAAACACTCTCCACAGGTTCAAGCCCTTGATGAAATTCCGCGCAGACTACCATTTCATCTATATCCTAGCGCGTGCCGATGAGCATAAACAACAACTGCATTCATACTACAAGTTGTCTGAGGATGACTTGGAAGAAATTACCAAGGAATGGTCGGTGGACCTCCTTGTTCCAACGAACCCTATGGAGATGTCCGATGTTGACAGTCCATAAACTGCGATGGATATACCTGGACCTAGCAAGACAAAGAAGACCTAAGAGGTCCATGATTTAGACAACCCATTCGTAAAGACTGCTTCCATCTCAACAGAGCAAGGAGGAGATGGTGGAGAAATAGATGACGCAGAAGTTGAACCGAAGAAAGGAAAAGTTACACTACCTCGAGATGAGGAAGAAACCTCAAAGAAAAGGAAGGTTTCCCCTCTGAAACCTTCTTAAAGGAAGAAATCGAAAGCAACTAGGACCAAATTTGAGACCACCCTCACCTCATATGAATTCAAATTCATCGTCGCAAAACTGAATGATGATTCACTGGAGATACAGAGAAGCAGGAAGTTAAGCAAGAGGAGGTGTTTAGTTGAATTAAGGACGAGCTCCAAGGGGTGCAACAGGCAATATAGTCCAACCGCATAGTTTCCACTGCGCCGCTATCACTAGGAACATCAGAACTAGGTGTTGAGCCAACACAACTACACCGCATTGCTGATACAGTCAAATCTTACCTTCGACAAGCTCAAGAAGAGACAACACAATCCACGTAGGCTTTAGCACAAGTACAAAAAGGCTTAGAGGAGCAACACAATGTTGTAGAATGGGAAAAGCTGGCTCTGCAAGCAAAGTGGGATGAAGAAAAAGTACAATTACAACAAATCAAGGAACAATTGCTCACCGAGCAACTCAAAGTTAAGGAAATGGTTCACATAACACTTTTCTCTGTGATAGTCATCGAAGTAAAGGTCAAAGAGAGAGTTCCACAACAAGTGGCACAACTCGAAGAAGTAATCCAACAGCTCCAACAACGCATAGCAGACTTGGAGCTCCGCACTGTGCCCGAGACTCCTCAAGATGTAAGAGACCTAAGGGAAAAAACTGCCCGCAACGCAATCGACAGATTAAATTCTGTTGCCTTGGAGTGCAAGCAGTTGAGTAACCAAAGTGCCTAGACATACGAGAACCTCACTGAAAACCCAGAGTTATAGACACTGGAGTCGCAGCTCCAGGAAGCGAAGCAGTACGTAGATATACTATAGGCACAACTGAAGGCCCTGTTGGTTGTAGAACGAATGAAGAGGTCTCAAGAGAAACACAAAGCTCAACAACAAATCCATATGCTTCAAATAAAAGTGATGGAATTCACTCAATGGCTTCAACCTGTGCAAGATAAGGCATGCCAGTTGTTTACATAGGTGGAGAGCCAAGGAGCAGAATTAGAACAGGTTGTCACTGCAACAGAACAACGCCTAGAAGGGCCAATGAACGACGCAGTAATACAAAAGTTCAATGAACAAGAGGCCACAAAAATACAGCAAGTCAAAGCATCTTGGGCCAATCTCGAGGCATTCAAAGCCGAACTGATCAGACCAGAGTGACTCAGGACGAGTCACAGGTGAGTGTTGGGGGCCTGTTGGCCCTTGACCAAGTTTTGGGAGTTTCTTGGTCATGTTGACCTATTTTAGGACTTCGAAAGCCTGTCAAAGGAGGAGCGCAAGACGAAGCAGATATCATAGGATCTTGGTCCCCTTTTGGGCCCCTTTTAGGGTTTTTGGGAATATGTAACGGGAATGGGATGTCGACCCATGGGTTTACCCATGTTTAGGCCTATTTTGTATGTATAAATAGAAGGATAAGAAATGTAAGAAGGAGATAATAGTGCATCTATGTGATGTGAATGTATGCTAAGTGCGAGTAGAGTTTACAAGTGCTTTGTGCATGATTGTAAGAGACTTACAAAGCCAAGTGCAGATCTTTGTAGCGGATTGTGGAGAGCTTAGTGCTGTAGTGCAAGGAAGAAGGATCTAGTGAGCTGTGCAGATCTTCTATCCTGTGCGGAGTAAGGGTTTTGATGGCTTTTTTCTTGTAACCGATTGACCAAAGACAATAAAGAAGAAGAGTTGGTGGACGTAGCCCCAGGGTGGGGGTGAACCACGTAAACACTATGTTATGTGCTTTGTGCTTTCTCTTGATGTGTTCATGCGTTATATGCTAAGTGCTATGATATGTTTAGATAGACCTATTTATGATTTGTGCTTATTATATGTGAGAATGTTAGATATGATCTAGATAGTCATGATTAGTGCTTGATATGCTCATTCTGATCCATTTGTATATGCTAAGTGCTTGAATACTGTAAATTAGTGTGAATACTGTGAAGCTCTATTGTATCAATGAAGTGAATATTGATTACATATTAAGGAAATGACGGTGCTAAGAGTTGTATTAAGTATTATAATCATAGATATGTGTCCCAGCTAAGGTTGAAGACACCTAAGTCTTGCAACCACCCCTGCCTCTATCTCGGGTGAGACTTCATCTGCTTCGCAGGTGTTGCCGAAAGGGCCTGTAGTTAGGGCTTTGTTGGTGCACTGTTGTAGCGTTGAACCCTGGGTCTTCCCCTATGCCAAAAACAACCACGACCTAAGGTAGCTGTCATGACAACATAGTGACTGAAAAAGAGAGGGAGAAGCGAAAACTGGTGAGTACAATCACCAAAATAACCACCATGATAGTCGAACATGAAGAAGGTGAGGCAGCGGTCGGTAGTGACATACAATTGCCAAGTGGAAGATTCAATAGTTGGAGTCACCAATAAGCAGTTCATGCGCGAAAGGAGAACACAATTGTGTGCTAGGTTGAGCTACAAGGCTATGAATAAAATAACTTACTACAGTGGCTGCTTTAAGAGACAACATAGAACTTTGTTTGTAGTCCATGCTAAGGACGCACGTGCTAAGGTGAAGAGCCAGATGAGTGGTAGTGTGAGATGACAACAAAGAAACAACTATGTGAGTGAGGATTGGCGCCAACTGGGAGACTAGATCCATGAAGTAGAGAAAACGTCGAGTGGAGGGCCAACGATCATCCTAGCTTTCCGAGTAGTGTCGAGAATCCCAAAAAGGCATCCAGACAACCTAACAGGGAATTTGAGTAGGCCATAGAGGTCTGGGCAACCCTTGGGCAAGTCCGAGCAACACCCAAGAAACAAGCAGCAGACAAGTGCCTTGGGCAGTGGGAAGGGAGCCTGGGAAGTAGGTTGAGATAGCTGGGAAATGCCCAAACAGGCTCCACGCAGCCCATAAAAGGACATGTGCAGTACTAGGAGGCTGCGGGCATCCCCGAGCAACCTTGGGAATGGGTTTGGGTAGTGGGAAACATGTTCAAGAGGTCAAATTTGAGTAGGTTTCCAAGATGGTAACATTGGGGATGAGTTGTGGAAAGTGTCTCATATCTCCATATAACTAGAATGAGGTCAATGTTCCTTAGTTATTAAGAGACAAAATCAGACTGTTGTGGGACTAGTACCATGCATGTAGTGAAGGGGGTTGGATGGGTGATATTTCAACTAGATTCAGGAGGATCTCTATAGGTGGCAAGAGTGATGTGTGTCCTAGGGCTGAATTTTCTCTCAATATCACCCATCGAGGACATGAGGTATGCAATTACGTTCGAGGATGGACATTACTCATACGTTCAAAGAGAGAATATACCAAGGATGTAATGACGAGGCTTGGCATCAGGGAGGGTATGATGTACATGGTGCTTGGACATCCTATAGTGGGGTCCAAGGGGATCTTGGATCGTAGATCAGATCAGAGTGCATCAGAGGTAGCAGGAGGGTCTTCTAGTTTATAGGGAGAAACTACAACAACAACAGATTTGATGGGGTCATAGATTGATCTAGGAGGAGGTTCTTCCAGAAGTGACTTCCCCACTAAGAGGGATTGTTAGATTTTGGGGTAGCTTAGACATGTACTTCTGCATTGGCAGTGCCTAGCATGCAGAGGTGCTAGAGAAACACTCTTTAAAGTGGATTTTATGTAATTACTAAAGAGACTTTTGTAAGGTTGAGTGACTTAAGTGATTTAAGTCATATTAATGAAATATTAATTCGTACCATTAGATCATGAGATCCAATATCTAATATTGGCCATTGAAATCTAGGGTTGGGTTTTTAGTCATTATGGGATTATAAAAGAAGATCTAAGGAGAGCGAGAGGCACACAATGAGTGCATAGGAGAAAGAACAAGTATTTCTCATGTAATTTTGTCTGAGTGGGAAGGGCTAAGGAAAGAGTGCAAGGGGTAGTGAGGGATATAAAAACAAGGTGGGCTAGGCTATCAGCTGTAGCATTGTAATCCTCTTATGGGCAATTATCCCAGGATGAGAGCTCAAGCACAATCAAACTCAGAACTAGTTTCCCCGCAAGGGTTTTTATAGAGGTGTTTACCTGAATATCTTATGCAATGTGTTATGGTTTCTGTGATTTAATGCTTCCACTAATTTTTTTGTTAATAACCTAGCTTGTGCTTTCAATTAATGAAGTGATTTCATTTGGGATTGTTAGCTAGGTGTTGGGTTCTGAATTTCAATATTTTATTGGTAACTTGTATGGCTTACCATATCCAACGCTACTCTTGAATAAATAAGTAATAAATACTCCCATTACAAGATCTATTCATACAATAATGACTTGTGATTCCGAGGTTGGCTAGGTAGTTGACCCTATTTTTCCGTTTTCGAACAATATGAGCATAAGCTTTACATTTCTTAAATTTGCATGATTTCCTTATGCAATGGATGGCTGATATTGATCCATTATCATTCTTTAAGAGATGGAAACTTGATGAGATAGAGATTGGTGACTTTAAAATCCTCTCATTCTTCATTCTTCCATTTCCATGGTGTTTCCGTGACATTGTCCTTGATTACTGTGAAGGTAAAGTACTTGTATTGACTTCATGTCCCCTTGAGTTCTTATGGTGTCAATAAGATATTCTCAAAGTTTGTATCTACAACTTTGAAATAAAGGAGAAAATCTTTCAGTGACCGAGTCTTTGTTATGATAAATTTAATGGTTTGATGTAGAACTATTTGAATTAATGAGCTTCGAGTAACACTAGCCTCATTAATTTTCCTCTTCTGATGGATAGGAGTTACTGGTACACCCAAAAAAAACAAAAAAACTATATATATATATATATATATATTCACTGATTTTAAAGTATTTTATTCATAGATCTACCACTTTTTGTTTCATATTTGAAGTGCTTAGTCACAGATTACAAGGGCCAAAGGATGATTTAATTTTATTTTCGCCTATAAATCTGAACTTTACTATTTTTCAAGTGTTCAGGGGAAGAAATTTGCATAATGTTAGAGATTTCAGCGAGTATATTGTGCAGATTTGAAAATTTTTGCAAGGCATACTTGAATATTTTAAACTTCAAGTCACTAGGAATTCCCCCCTATGGCTAGCAAACAATAGCTCAAAGCGATATGGACCATGTGAGATGACATCGACACTTTCCCTAGGTGTTCATTTGGTTGTATTGGGACTAAATTCCCCAAGGGAAATTTGGAGTGATAAGATACATAATTTGCTTTTGCGAGAAATATAAACCTTTCTTGGGAGAGGTGTATAATGGAATAGATCATAGACAATGTTGGAGAAGATAAGGGATCGTCAAATCAAAAGAGTTGGACTTAAAATAAGCATTAAATGATCAAATTAAGGAAATTTTGACAAGAAGATGGAATAAAATAATGACCCCATTAACACCTTTTGGCCTTTGCATTGAATACCAAGTATTATCATGTAGATGTCTTGTCACAATCAAGAAGGAAAGCACCACATAAGGTAGGAAGTGATCCTAAGATACAAGAACACCTTGAACAATTTAGTTATAGAACCCAATGTCATAGTGGAGGTTCCACATTAGTTTTCCACATTTGTATCTACAAAGGGTATATATGCAGATTTGGACGACGTGGAGGATAAGAAGACCATGGATCCAATTCAATAATGGAACTACCATTGTGTGGACACCAATCATATCCACTTTATCTATCAAGCTATTATTGCAAGTTTCTAGTAACTCATCAACTGAGATAAGATAAGATACAATAAAATAAGATAATTTTATTAATGTTCGAAAAATGACCACAAAAGTAGGTTAATGGGATTGTTAGGTTCAATGATGTGCATACAAATGATGAGCACTAAAGTGGATCCTATATAAAACCAATATGAAAAAAGTAAAATATGATTCTAACCTAGATCTAGGAAAGCAAACTCCGAAGATGGAGAGACGATCCTGGAGAGAGATGTGCAAGGTGAGTAGATATAAAATCTATGATACCAGTGGTACAAGCCTATGTTGTTCCACTAGAACCATCTCTCTTAACATTCAAGGCAAAATGAAGGAATCTCAAAATATATGTTTTCCTAGAAGAAGAAGTAGAAGAGGAGCTGGACTAAGTTCTATGCTATTGCTTGGAAGGGAGAGCTCATTGATGTGGTATGGAAGATATCATCTGGCTACTGGTCTATTTTCTAATGTGAGGTTTGGACTGGCAGTGCTGTTGGAGTCTCACAAAAGTATAAATAGTGCTCTGAGTCTTCATTGATATGGGGTTAGGGACATGATTGATATCCATTTGTCGCTTGGTGCCCTTAATAGATGGGAGCACCATAAAGAAGGAAGTGATCCAATAGGTGGGAGCTGGTCCATGATGTGGGTGTGGCGAGAGGGTGAGAGAGTAGAGACGAAGAGCGTCATGTTAGATTTTATTGCACCTCAGGTCTAGTATAATGTTTCCACAATTATACACAAATTTACCCAATTTGAACTGTAAACATAAACAAATTGAGATGCCTAACTATATTAGCACACCGGAAGATAAATTAGAAATTAGATCATACATAGGTACACATAAATTTCAAGCCCAAAATCATTTTCTTAAACCAATAACCAATGGGATCCCATACCATGGACAATGTAGAAATTTCGATACAAATTAATGTATTCCTGCAATTCTCCTGATCTAACAAGTTTCGCTATTGTTAAATACAGAATCGCTTCTACTATTACTTTTGCGGAAGCAATTTAAACCACGATCATAACCATAAGCACAAAGTGAAATATCAATAACACATAACACAATAAGTTTTTTTTTTTTTGTAAGCAAGTTTTTGTATTAATATAAGAGTCCTTCTTAGAACCAGGTTCCAAAATACATAGACAGAGTTAAAGGGTTGTAATTACTGAACTGCTCCAGGAGGAGAAACCAGTTCAGCCAACCAGATA
>ML813622.1:0-41703 GCA_009831015.1 Picea engelmannii | reverse complement strand
AGATCTGTCATGAAACACAAGATTAATCGAGAGTTTAATGCAACTCTGATTATCACAATAAATCACTGTCGGATCTAAGTGAGAACCAAACAAACCAACCAAGATCTTCCTCATCCAGATAGCCTCACATGCAGCTTGGCTCGATGCCATGTATTCCACTTCCACTGAACTAAGTGCCACGGATCTTTGTTTCCTGCTGTACCAAGGAACATCTGTAGACCCGATACTAAATATCCCTCCTGATGTGCTCTTTCTGTCCGTTGGGCTGCCCGCCCAATCTGCATCCGTGAAGCCATGCAACTTCACCTCATCCGTCTGTCTATACCATAATCCATACTCAGATGTGCCCTTCAGATATCTCAAGACATGCTTCCCCACCTTCCAAAAGAGTTTGGTAGGCTTAACCATCTATTGACTTAGCTGGTTAACCGCATAGCAAATGTCTGGCCTTGTATTCACTAAATACATTAGCGAACCTACTAACTGTCGATAGACAGTAGCATCCACTAACTCTCCAGAAGTAGCATCCTCTTTCCTCCAATTTCCTGGAAGAGGAGTATCCATGGGTTTGCAACCCTCCATGTGAAACTTACCCAGTATCTCTTTTGTATACTTTCCTTGAGACACAAAAAGTTCACCATCTCGCTGCCATATTTCCAAACCAAGGAAATAATGAAGAAGGACCAAATCCTTCATCTCAAACTCCTTTGCAAGGTCCTCCTTGCATGAGTGTATCAACTGCTCATCACCAGTAATTATTAAATCATCAACATAAAGCACAATGATCAAAAGCTTACCCTCCACCACAAATTGGTATAGGTTTGCATCCGCTTCACTTTTGGTGAAGCCCAATCCGGTGAAATAGCTGTCTATCCGAGTGTACCAAGCACGGGGTGCTTGCTTCAGCCCATACAGTTCTCTCTTGAGTCTACACACATGCGACTCTCTGTCAAAGGTCTCAAAACCTTCTGGCTGCTCAATGTACACTTCTTCCTCAATGATCCGGTTGAGGAACACAGTTTTTACATCCATCTGATGAATGCGCTAGCCCATCTGTGATGAGAGTGCAAGGATGGATCTTATGGAAGAGTACCTTGCGACAGGTGCAAAGGTCTCACCATAATCTATCCCCTCAATCTGTGAGAATCCCTAGGCCACAAACCTGGCCTTGTACTTCACCACACTCCCATCAACAACTTGCTTTACCTTGTAGATCCATCTCGTACATACACAAGTCAAATACTATGAAGCTCTCGAGCAAATCCTATGCCCCTATCATGTGCCAGTGGTTCCCACTGCATAAGAACCATGCACTCCTCTCAAGGAAAGCATGCTTCTTACCCAGATCACTTCAATGAATTTCTACCCAAGTCCATCATCCAAGTGAGAATACTCTCTATGTCTATGCACATGCTGCAATTGAACCCGTGTCCTCTCTCTAAACAGTCCCAAGCTATGGATGGACACTCACTGTAGTCCACTCTATATCTATGCAACTCATCTCAGCAAGTGTCCTCATCCTCCTGGGTCAAATAACTCATACATTATCATACCTCGACAATGGGAAACTTCCAGCCCGATGAAGACTGTAACTCATCAAACTACCAAATGTCCGAAGCTATCTCATCTTTGCTAAAGAAACTAAGCTGCGCACATCAAAAATCACTATGACAAGTCACAATAAGTCCATCCACATGGTTGGAAACCTACCACACAACATAATACTATGATCGAGGCTCTCTGCCAATCCACCAAAGCTCCCAACCTACCACACTACTGAGATGCAATATTCCACAACTCCTCGTCTGGAAAATCTCTTCCATGTCTCAAACCAGAGACCATCTAACCTTCTGCTACCTGCAACAATCACTGTATCTTCCTCCTAGAGTTTTCACTTGTGTAGATAACTTCAATCCAACTTCCCTTCTCATAACCACAACTATGATACCATGCTAGATTTTACTGCACCTTAGGTATGGTCTAATTTTTCCATAGTTTTACACAAATTTACCCAATTTGAACTATAAACATAAACACATTGAGATTCCTAACTATATTAGCACAACGAAATATAAATTAGCAATTAGATCATGCACATGTACACATTAATTTCAAGCCCAAAATCATGTTCTTAAACCAAGAACCAATGGGCTCCCGTACCAGGGACAATGGCCCAATATTTACACAAGAAAAACTCTAAATACACTTACAAGGAACAACTGAAACCCTCCTTGGTTTCCATGCCTCAACCTAGTCAACTCAGTTTCTGTAACACACCTATTACAACCCTCAAACAATTCTCAATACTGATCCTAGTCTGCTGTTCTAGCTCACCAAAACTACCCTCAAGCTGCTTCAATCTTCTATTGTACTTGTACTTCAAGTCCTACTACTGTACTGGCTATTATAGCCTTAAAACTTTACTGAAACAACCCTCGACAACTCTCAACCTTATTCTGTAACAATACTCTGTACTTGTTGTACCTGCACTAGCTTCTTGGGTTCCACCTTGCTGTGGCAACCCTCTACATTGCTGTCCAAACTTACCCACAAGCTACCATCCCTCCTTTACCACTATCCAAAGATGCCATTGAATATTTTTCTTGCAACCCTAAAGCTTGTCAACTATTAGTTCTGTAACAACCCTTTTCCCACTACTATTGTAGCCCCATAACTATCCAAAATTTGGCTTTCTTGTAGGCCTAGTTTTCTGAACTAAATCAACAATCTACTATTACTTCATTCCACTGTCCAACACTCCTGCAACCTCTCAAAACAATCCTCCTAGGTCTGTGACTTACTTATTTCCTTAGTTCAAACCTTTAACAACCTCCTCAAACCTTTAGTTGCCTCTTATACTAGGCTGAGGCTCTCAAGACCCTAGCCACAACCTATTTTCTTTGGGCCGAGTCACCAAGAGAGCATACAAAGTTTCCCTAGGGACATGACTAGGTTGTCCTATTTGCTTTACACACTTCTACAATACTGTAGCTTCTTCCCTTGACTGGTCAATTTCTCCTCTCCTTGGCACCTGCCCAAAACATAGAAAATTGCAACATACTAGAGTCTTACGACCTCCTCCATGGCTGGACCTGTGGTCACCACACTTGGATTGAAATTTCCAAGCTCTCCAAAAACAATGAGAATGTTACAATGACATCTCTTCTTTATATATAAGTCTAGGGGTCGACTTAGAAGACCCTCCACAATTCAAAACCAATTTAGTCTTTCTCTGTGGGTGTGAAGCCCCATCACAAACCCACAAAGCCCATCGTCAAGCCCATGAAGCCCCATCTTTATTCCAAGGGAATTTTCACCCAAACAAAAGTGTGATGTGGTGCCCACAAAGATTGTTACATGACTAACACCTAGGGCATGTGAGAATACCTGCCTGAAATTACAAAAATCAATGCCTCCTTCATTTATAAGGAAAGACATCTCTAGTTGGGGTACTTGAGGAAACTTCCAAGTGTTTGGAGCGCCTTGAAAATATAGTGGAATTTTCCTCGGGTCTTGTGGTAAATCAGGAAGCGGAAGATGATATGCTCCTTAGTCTCAACCTATAGGAGATGCCACATTTGGTAAATCCTATATAATCAATCAATTTGGCGGTTCATCTCAATCCAAAGTGTAGGAGATCCCACTCTAAAGTATCCCAAAAAGATGCGAAGAGTGTGCATCCAATAACGAAAGTGTGTAATGGGGTCAAACAATGAGCTTGTCCCTCTAATCCATGAAGTATTCATCATAGAAGGCCATATTTGGATGTAACCTGCCCTGAGGGTTTATCCAAGTGGCCCGCTCAAACTTCCTATAGATATCTTCTTTGATGATCCTATTCATCTCTTGTTTGGTAGGTAAGATATGGCCAGGCACAACAAGGGAGTATCTAAATGGAGGAAGTTGGTCCATTGCAATACCAACAAATTCCAGGAGATCCAAGACCCCTACATATAAAAAATGAGAGTTTGTTAGAGGATTGGTTGATACAATGGACTTTGATGAATATTAGGCCTAGTATGGATATCAGTCCCATCCCTTTACCAAGTTATCATAACTCCGAATGTGATGCAGGAGTGAGATAAGACCGAACAATGTCTCAAGCTAAAAGGGATAAGCACAAAAGTATTGAAGGATGAAGGGTTGAGGGATTGCATGCTTGCATCATATGATTCAACAAAGGAGGTTGATCTCTAATATATTTGCTGAGGACTATTTAGAATCTAGTATACTAGGTTCCCAAACCTTAGAACCATATAAAATTATGGGTTGGATAAGGGTGTCCATGAGAGATCTTGGATGATATGTCCTAAAAATGGTTCTAGAAACACTGCCTCTCATGAAGAGCCAAGGATCTGTAGCCCCTTCTAATTCAAGGCTAAAGTGCATGTTGCAGACTAAAGTGAGGTCTTGTAAAATATACCCCCAAATAGGTATAAGTGTTGGTGATATCAATATCCTCTCCTTTGAAAAATAAATGGTGATCAAAGAGGGTCTTCTTAGATCCGTTGAAAATCAGGACTTTGGTTTTACCTAGGTTGATCTTCAATTGACAAAGGTCTCAAAAAAAGGGCTAGGGAATTTAGTGATTTATGCAACCCTTGAGGAGATTAGGCTAAAAGGATCAAATTGTCAGCAAAAAGTAGGATAGATATAAATACCCGATGGAGAATCTACTCATCTCCATCCTAGATTTTCTCATGCAAGAAGGGCTCTAGATTGTCGATGTATATGACAAATAATGTGGGGGATAGGGGGCATCTTTGTTTGACCCCAACTATAATTCTGATAAATTTGATGCCCCATGGGCTGTGTGGACATGACCAAGGACTGAATCATATAGGCGCATAATGACGATTAGTAAGGTCTCTTACCTTCTGGATCAAAGCATACCAGGGACAGAGTCAAATTCTTTCAAAAGTGAACAAAGAAACAATAAACTTTCGAAGAGAGATGTCATGCATCCTTGATGATGTCTTGGAGTGTAAGGATGTGATCAATGGTCTAGTTCTTAGGTAGAAATACATAGTGTCCTCTAGATCTAAGTTGTTTTCTCTTAAGCTCCCTAGAGAGATTCAAATGGAGCAGTGGCATAGAGTTTAGAGAATGTGTGGTCCACCACGATCATATTGTAGTTGTTGGGATCAACACTAGAACCCGATTTGCATATCAGGTGAGTAGTGTGATGTGACCAAGATTATAGAAAACCTGTATGGATCACATGGTTGAAAAAATTGGTTAAGTGGTTATCCATACATGAAGAAGATTCTTGAAGAGTTCTGCCTGTAACCTTCCTCATTCATTTCCTTCCTATTGTTCATCATCTAAACAACCTCCCAAATATCTTGGTAGGAGAATATGTCACTTCTCCCCACCATCTTCCCTCACCACTCCCCTCTCCCTCTCAATCCAAAATCCATGTTTTCCCATAACTCCTACCATACCTCCTACATTTTCCCATACCACCCATTTTCCTACTTCTCGTGCTGCTGCGACTAGCTCCTTGAAGTGTTTTAGCTATACAACTTGGGATCTAGTGATATCCTTGTCTAGGAATTTATTGTTGGGATGGGAGAAAAATCAACACCTAGTGCAAAGACCCTAGAGCCAGTCGCTCATTGACATAAACCAGATGAAAAGTGTAGAATCAAATCCAAACCAGGGTCTCTCAAGAGTAAGGTTTGGAAGCTCAAGGTTATCTTGAAGGAACAAGGTTCCAACTTGCATGGGGTCTCGAGATGGAGAGGGTGAGGGAATCCCCTTGACCTTTATGTTAATTTCTCAAGCCCTTCTAGTGTGATCTTCCATTATTTTGGCCCAAACAACTTCCTCGACCACAACAAGAGGAGGAGGGGGAGGTCCTATCCTTATCCTTATCCCTACCCACCTGTTCATATGAATTAATATGCATATTTGTTTCCTATTTAAAAGTGGCTGCTAGTTTCATATTTCTTGAAGGGAGGGGCAGAGGAGGTGAGGGGAGGATTTAAGGGGGAGAAGGGAGGGGAAAAGGAGGCGAGGGGAGGAGCTAAGGGGGAGAAGGGGGAAAATGAGAGGGGCATTGAGCTTGAAGGACTATATTTTTTGACTGATTCATGGCTCGATCTCAGATCCTTGACATGAATTACATTTTCGGCTACATATGTCATGGCTTGATCCATATGGGGGCTCGACTTCTTAAGGGGTGGTCCAGCGAAATATGAGATGACTCGACTCTTGTCGTGGCTTGAGTCCTCAAGGGGTTAATAGGTGGTATATGTGGCATATCAATGGAAGAGAATCCATGTGTTGTCTCAAGAGGAATACCTATGGTGGATGAAGAGGAATAATATTGACTCTTTGTGAGTGAGTGGATCAAGAGGAATAATATTGAATATTGAATGGTGGATCAAGAGGAATAATATTCAATAAATCACGGTCAATAGATTGATTAATTCCAAAATTCAAAGTTTTAAAATAGTCATACACATTGGGTTTTATAGTGAGTGAATAATGACATACCTTTTAGAAAAATTCCCGAGCATTACAAATTGGTGCCACACAAACTAAAAATCTATTAAATTTTAATGTCTATGTTGGAAAAACTAGGTGCTAGGTGGGAATAAAATAAACCCTCCAGTCATGTTAGAAGTTGATCCAATATCTTCTCTAGTACAATACTTCCAATGGCCAAAAACTGAATTAGAAAAATTACTGAGCATTACAAGTATGCTTCCACAAGCACGACAAATCCATCAACTTTTAATGTCTATGTTGTAAAAATTATGTGTTAGGTGGGAATAAAATAAATCGTCTAGTCATGTTAGAAGTTGATCCAATATCTTCTCTAGTACAAGACTTCCACTGCCCAAAAACTGAATTAGAAAATTCAAAATAGATATCATTTTCAAAGTCAACCCTATAAAATTATTTGCATTAGAGTCAAATGAGATTCTCATTTACTGGCTGTGGCCAATAAATCCTTGCATTATATTATCAAAGACTTCATAACATGATTAGAGTTAAATCTTTGGAACATGAATATGTAGTAATAATCGTTAAAGAATGAATGATAAAGGACAACCTAACAAAAGTCTAAAATTCCAAGAGATTACGTGAAACATGATACACAATCAATCTTGGAATGTAGTCTAACAAAGAAATAACATGCAAGTCTAGTCTCTTTACAACACTCCTGACTATTATTTAGTATTTGAAAATAAAGGAAGAATATAAAGGAAACAAAAGGTGCATGCATTTTCATCCTCTTTTGTTTAGGTAGTTGTCTGGTAGAGTTGAGCACAAATTCTTCTGATATGACAAATAATTGTATGCTAGGCCTAATACGAATGATAAATTATTTTCCAGGCCAGTGCATGTTGGGATTTGGGTACGTTGGAAAGTGGTCCCCATGTGCTTCTGAGTCTCTAAGCACAAAGGGGGAAGACTATTACCCTTGTACTTTACTTTATGATTCTAATTTCACTTTGACTTAGGAGATTTAAGTCAAAAGTGAAATATGTCACTTAAGTCATAAAGTGACAATTAATTCACAATGTGGGTGAATTAATAGACATAAAGAAACTAAGGAAAGTTGGTTTCCTTCATGAGATTTTTGGATGATATCTCACCCATTGATTAGACTTGGCTAGATTGGATCTAGGCCATTGATCTATAAGGGCTTGGCCAAAGGAGGCTAAAGTGAGTGTTTAGTGCATTTTGAGATTCTTTCTTTAGCTGTGAGTTTTGGAGAAGAGGAGGGGCACATTTCTCAAGGAGAGGAGGGCACACTTGCATGAGAGCTTGAGGATGAAGCTCTTGTTGGGTTGAGCCTGCATGGAGAAGTTATCCATGGAGGCTTAGCATTCATTTCCTTGGAGGGGGCATGCTACATAGAGAGGAGTGTATTTTCTAGAGGAGGGCGCACATTCCAAGGAGGAGGAGGGTTCATTCACTGTTTTGTTCAGTTGAGGAGGAGTGGGAGGAGCATGAGGATGAGGTCAGTTGAATTGGGAGAGGAGAGATAGGGAACATGATTCCATGGAGAGAGGTATCCAACTTAGGCCTATGTTATTTGATGATGATCACATTTTCTAGGAGGAGGGTGCACCAATAGAGTGGATGCACAACTACCTGGTAGGAGTTTCACTTGGAGGAATCTAGTTCTGGTAGTTTCAGTGGAGAGGCAACAAAGGAGAACACATTTCTATGGAGGGATTTGTTCATTGGGTCAAAGAGGAAGGAGAACACTTCACTTCAGTGTAGAGAGCAACAAAGGGAGAGGGCACACCTGAGTCTGGGCACATCTTTCTCTGGATATTGTGGCATGTCTTGTGAGGAGCTTGCTATGTATAAAATTTCTTTTGTATTGTATTAATTGTTGTATCTCATGCTTTGATCATAATTATATAGACATATATCCCAAACTGGTTTTCCCCAAGGGGGTTTTATCCAGGGTCATGTTGACCAAAAATACCTGTGTCAAATTTATGCATGCTTAGAAGTGTAGATCAACATTTTAAAGTTAAAATATATAGATGTAGTGTTATGTGTTTTAAGTTATATTGCATGTGCTAACATTGAGTAAAGAAAACACTTGCAAGGGCACCTTAAAAGAGCACTTAACAATCAAAATATTGAGCAGAAAGTTGGGTGACTGTTTGTTGTCCTAAAACAACAAGAGAAGATAACCACACAGTTGAAACTTAGAGCCATACTAAGGTCAAAGACATACGTTAGGTGGCAACCTCATAGGACCTCAGAAAATCTACATGGTATCAGAGCCAAAGGTGGCTTAGACTTGCTGATTTTGGAGCACTTTTGTGGGCAGTTTTGTGAGTTTTTATATCAGATTTGTTGGATGTTTTGGACAAAAATTTTTCAGTCCAAAACAATGGGTAAAATTAATATTTGAAGGCACCTCACATTCAGTGCCAGTTGGACAGCTCAGGGCATATTTTGGACAACTAGTTGACAGTGTTTGTGGACAGTTGTGGGCACATTTGTAGGGATGATTTTTTTGACACTTGTGGAAAGCCTCTTTTCACACCTGCATGGACAGGAGTGAGGATGTAGAGTACAACCTCTTTTCACACCTACTGATTATGAGTGAGGTCATGGTTTTCCTTGCCTCTTTTCACACCTGTGTTGACAGGAGTGAGGCAACGTTCCTTTGCACTTGGAGCATCAGAGTGAGCACAATGTGACATACATGTCAATATCTAATATGTGTGTGGAGGATAGGATATCCGAGGCTAGAAATTGGCCACCTTGGAAGGCGAGGATGGTCTTTTTCTTAGAGGACCTCGAGCTATGGGAAATAGTCGAGGCAACTGTTCCTCCCATTCCTGTCATTGATCCCATCTTGGTGGGAGAGTTCAGGATGAGGAACAACAAGACAAATATGATCATTTGTGATGCTATGAGAGATCACATTATTCCCCACTTGACTGGGAAGAATTGTGCATACGAGATGTGGGCATCTCTATGCAAGTTGTATGAGAGCTCTAATGAGAACCAAAAGTTGGTTCTTAATGATTGACTAAGGAGAATTCACATGCTCGAGGATGAGTCGGTTACTTCATTCCTTGGTAGATACACCTAGATCAAAGATGATATTGGAGCCTTCAGAGTGGTGGTGAACCCTAAGTCTTTGGTGAGGAAAACTATGAATATCTTCACCAAGCCTTGGGGTCTGTTATCCCCCACTTTTAGGTATAACTAAGAGATCATGTCTCGAGGCCCACAGGTCCTAGACATGGAATACCGAGATCCAGATCGACTTGAGCATGGCCCTGGAGGGACCATATTTTTTCCCATTCAACGCCTCCAGTTTTTCAACAACAACACCATCCATCACCTTCGACTTGGTCCTGTATCATAGATGGTTCTTTCTCCATGAGGTAATGAGTCCGAGTATCATGGTATGCGCCACTCTAATCCTCAAAACCTTTGAATATGTGCATTTAATTCCTTTTGTTTCGAACAAATGCTTGGATCTTATACTTGTCCACTTGACCATGTCTGGGGGGAATGACATGATGCCCTAATAATCCTGTTCCCATAGGTTTTGGTTTGCCACTGGTGGGATTTCTGAAAAGTCATTGTCTTCTCCCATCATATTACCACCTTTTCATCTTGCTTCCCGCTCATCCATCCCATTACATTTGTCCGAGCATTGGGTTGGAAAATCATTTAAGGGTTGCACCTTGCCTTATGGGAAGAAGGGGCTAAAGGCCCAGAAGGTAAAATCAAGCCAGAAAAAGATAAAATCCTAAAAATAAAACCTCGAGATGCTTCCCCTAGGGATCCCTAAGAAAGCAACAAAAGGATTCTCAACAAGAAATAAGAGGGACCCATAAAAAATGATAAAACAAGACCTAGTCAGAGGATGGGGGGTCTCATCATGAGCCAACCTATTAGGTCCATGGGTACCTAACAGTATGACACTACTAGCAACTGGTTACCATGCCAGGGTAGTGGCTCTTGGTTGCATGGCCAAGAAAAAAGGGGTCTCATCACGAGCCGACCTTATCATATTCATGAAAGTGGTTGTGGGTAAAATTTCTACCACTTGTCACCACACCAGGGCACTGCCCCCTAATTAGTCTCTTGAAAGAAAAAATCAATAAAGAAATAAGAATAAAATGGCATGAATGGGCTTGGAAACATTTGCATCTAGGACAGGTGAAACTCGCCTTCTACAAAGGCACCTACAGGTAAGCCTTGCATTTCCCTTCTTTCACTGCACCCCTTGTCAGGACATCCCTTATCCACCTCACCCATTTACATGACTTGGATTTAATCTCTTCCAAAAACATCCCTTTTCCAGTGGACACTAGCTCAATAGGACACCCTGTCACCTCCTCCAAACTTGTATTGCATATTTGTATAATATCTTTGAGCACTTGACTGGGGTAAAAGGGGTTTCATGCACATGTTTAATAATATTGATGATGAGATGTGATTGACATTGCTAAGATCCCTATGACTTATGAGCCCATGGAGGGCGTAGCAGTTGATGTGCAGGATCATGCACATCAACTAACCCTAGCCTAGAATAACCTTACTAACCCTATTGCTGCCATCACCTTATTGTGCTATAAACACCTTTGTGCAACATTCCTTTTACCTTTAAAATCAATTGAATGATTGGTCAAGGCATTGTTTCTAAAGTGTTGATATTGTTACATTGAATGCCAAAGTTTCTTAAGCATTTATTGCGAAGTTATATTGTAATCATTTCTATTGTGTAAACATTGATTTACTTCATCAATATTATTGCTCAATTGCTTATTATCAAAAAATCATTGATTATATGAATTACTAACCAACAAGTAAGCTTACACATGCATAGTTTCTTTGTTTCTTTGTCTCAGGAAGGTACACTTCTGGTCACTCTTATCTTTATTGGCTATTAAGTTGGAATTTCTGGTTGGTGGTGACTTGTGAGGGAGGAATATTTACTTATCCATAAGCCTTTTTCCTTCTCAAAAACCCCAGGTCACTGGGGACATCTCTCCTCGACCTTACCTCCCTAAACAGAAATAACCTTCCCATTGAGGTGACAGTGGTGGGATTGGTTCAGTTACGCCAGTTTGACCTCCTTTCATCCATCTATTATCTTGACTACAAACTGTGCGATAACATAATGGCACTGTTTTCAGGGAACACTGAGTAAATTCTCCTCAAGATGACACTTTTCGGTAAGCCTTGCCTCTAGATTCTCTATCTTACAAGCTTACCTGACGACTCCACTTAGGGTGTTTTCCCTTATCTTTTGATAGTTTCAAGAAAATTATCTGGCGACTCCACTAATGACGAAGCCAACTATGACTTCACAATGGGATCCAAGAAACTACAAGCCTTTAGACATGAGTAAAATTCTGGGATACCCTAGACAAATGCCCCTGAAGTATGAAAAGTGGCTCCCTAGATTAACTAGCATTGATGGAGAAAGACTCAACTATAACATGAGCAATTTTTGGGCTTTCTTTTAGCTCCACCCTGTCAGTGACGATGCTGAAGACTTGGTAATGAAACTCTTCTCTACCACTCTGCATGGAAATGCTAGAATATGGTATGATAATCTTCCAGCTGCTAGCATCACATCTATGGAACAATTAGAAGAAACCTTTCTCATGAGTTGGGGCATGAAATTGGAAGATATCCAATTGTTACTTAAAGGACTTGAATACTTAAGAAAAATGGAGGATGAGACTGTTAGGGATTTTGGGGTTAGGTTTCAAATGTTGCTATACCAGATTCCTAAAATCCATTGTCCCGAAGACAAGTACCTCGTGTATCTCTATACCAATGAACTTATAGGAAATTTGAGCTTCCTCCTAAATAAAAAGGGTCCAAAAGAACTCGTGAAAGATCACAACATGGCCATGCGAATCAAGGTAAATCTCTCCTTGTCCAAAGGTAAACACTTTTCCTCTCTATGGAACAAAATCAATGAAGATACCTCAGACACTCTCAGTTTGAAAAAACTACTTTCCCTTGAAGCCTTTACTGTTGATTCACAAGAGAGAAGGGAAAAAGTTTTTAACCAACATAATGAAGACATGGTTGAGGAGATAGAACCTAATAAAATTGATGAAGTATCAACCTATGCTCCTCCCTTTGATAAATCCATAAACAAACCTTTCTTCCATGCACAACAACAAGATGATGAGGTTAGTTTCTTTCCTTTTCAGGATGTTGATGATACCTTGTTCCATGATTCAGAGAGTGAATGAGGAATGTAATCCTTGAAAGAAGTAGATCTTCCATGCTGTACAATTAAAGATGAAGAGGTAGTTTATGAGGATGAAACAATAACGCATGTTGAAAACAACCAATTCCTCAAAGATCCTGCACAAGAAGAAACAATAAGTTACCCTCCTCCCCAAGATTTTGATGATGCTCTACTTTATGATAGGGGAGATAAGGAGGAGATAAATGAGTCCTTGAAAACTTCAAATCCTACATGTTATGATACATATAGTGACATGGTTGATAATATTGATGAGTTCATACATGTTGGGAGACGTAGGTGGTGTTAGAATATAAAAGATTGTGCTCGTTTTACCATTGACGATAGCCTCGTCACTCAACCACTGGTCGAAGCCACCCTCCGAGCACCTTGACCTTGACCGAGAAGAGAATCCTAGTAGCAATCCAATAGCCAAGAGAGGCTAATGCACCAAGCAAGAAATAGAAACTAAGATGAATAGATGATCCCACCAAGAATCTAGTGCACCACTTTCCCAGCTCTCCCAGAAACTTGCACACCAAAACTGCAACTGGCTGCAATTGCCTGCGCAGATTTGGCTCTCTCTGCAACTGCTGAGATGATGAATAATGAGAACTGGCACCCTGTATTTATAGTGAACTGGGCAGGCTAATTGGGGCCGACTTCTCCTTCTGGGTATCAATGCATTCATTTTAAATGTATTTATCCAGCCGACAACTTGTCTAGGGTTTCCTTTAATTATTTTCTTCCTTCCAGAGGATTCTAGTCTCATCATAGGTCACAATAGAGGTTCATACCTCCCAAAGATACCATAATATTAACACTCCCTCCTAGCTAGGGAGGTATGGTCTTGAGCACAACAGACCCTTCAACTGGTAGCACTACGAGCACCGTCATTATTATCCAACTAGATAATCTCCTATGACAAATGGTACAATATCAATTAATAGAACACACATGTGTCTATTCAGGTAGTACGCAACTACTCAATCCATGAAACATAATCACAAATATTGGAACAAATCCACCACAATAGTATATCTACTGTCATATATTCTTCATAACAAACATCTGATAACAACCTGCATAGAAACAATGTTATGATAAAAATTGAATCATCTAGGCCAATCTTTCACTCAGGTCTATGAGATCTGAAAGAATATCTGGCCTCAGTATAGAATATCAACAATGGGCTATCTTCCCCATTCTTCTCAAACAAGGAAGAAGGATTATTTCTAATTTTTGAGCCTGGACCATTTCTCACCCTGGGCCATTCTTCCTACACTAATTAAAGTGCACCCTGGACAAAATGTATAAACCCTAAGAAATGTTTGGACCATTCCTCACCCTGGGCCATTCCTCCTACACTAATTAAAGTGAAACCTGGAGAGAATGTATAAACCCTAAGGAATGACTGTCCCTGATTGCTGAGCCTGAACTATTCCCCACCCTGGGCCATTCCTCCGACACTAAACAAAGTGTAACTTGGAGAGAATGAGTCTGCCCTAAGGAATAACTGTCCAGACCATTCCCCACCCTGGGCCATTCCTCCGAAACTAAACAAAGTGTAACTTAGAGAGAGTGAGTTTTCCCTAAGGAATGTCTGTCCCACATCAACCTCCAAAACATACCATTCTTTGAAACTGCTCACAACTATGAACTTCGAAAGAATGACTGCCCGACGAGGTGGACCATTCTACTTGACCACTACTCAGAGTGACTGCCAAGAAGAATGACTATCCTAGACCACTCCCCATGTTAACCATAATGGGAAGTCACTGTTTATGATACATCAACAATCAGTCTGCCTCCCATGTTAACTACAATGGGAAGTCACTGTCCATCAGAAATCTCAATCCACTTTCCGAACATGAAAACATCTGTCCAATCTGGAATAATTTTCAATTATAAAAATAAATAATGTTTTCAGTGCTCCCTCCTAACCGGAGAGTTGTTTAAATCACAAAAATAAATGCTCTTCAAGAATATTTTTTCCGTACCTTCTCTAGCTTGGAGAATCTTCCCTTTCAGCTAAGGGAGTTATTTCCATGATCCCCATCTTCTCTCGGAAATATGCAAACTTGATTCTGAATAGAGGTTTTGTCAGGATATCTGTTGTCTGCTCATCAGTAGGGATATACTTGATCTTTACCTCTCCTTCTTGGACTTTATCTCGAATAAAGTAGTATTTGATCTCAATGTGCTTCGACCTTTCATGAAACATTGGATGTTCAAATAATCTTATGCAACTTTGATTATCACAATATATTATGGTCGATTCTGGAGTCTGATCAAATAAATCAGAGATTAACTTCCTTAGCCATACTGCTTCTGTGCATGCTTCACAAGCTGCCATATACTCTTCTTCTGCTGTACTGAGTGTGACAGACTTCTGTTTCCTATTGCCCCAAGATATCATAGTGGAGCCCAGGTTGAAACACATACCTGAAGTACTCTTTCTTCCTTCTGCACTTCCTGCCCAATCAGAGTCTGTGAATCCATGACGTTGGATATCACTGGATGCGGTATATCTTAGGCCATAATTTATTGTCCCACAAATATATCTTAAGACATGCTTTGCATCTATCCAATGCTCTTGTCTAGGTTCCACCTAGAAGTGACTTAATGTATTTACAACAAAGCAAATATTTGGTTGAGTATTTACCAAATACATCAATGATCCAATTAGCTGTCGATATAGAGATGGATCAACTGGATCAGAATCTGGGACTTTCATTTTTCTTATATCCGCATTCATAGGAGTGTCCATGGACTTACATTCCATCATTCCAAACTTTTGAAGGATCTTTATTGCGTACTTTCCTTGTCCATGGAATACTTCACCATGCTTCTGCCATACTTCTAGTCCCAAGTAATAATGCATGAGACCTAGATCTTTCATATCAAATTCAGAAGCTAATTCATTCTTGCACTAGATGATCAGATATTCTTCACCTGTTATGAATAGATCATCAACATATAATAGTAGAATCACAGGTGCGTTATCCACGACTTTGTAATAATGGTTTGGATCTACATGACTCTTGGAGAAACCAAGTCTTGTTAGATAGCTTTCCATTCTGGCATACCAAACCCTTGGAGCTTGCTTGAGTCCATATAGAGCTTTCTTCAATATGCAAATGTGAGTGTCTCTGGAATGTACCTCGAATCCTTGAGGTTGTTTAATATACACTTCTTCTTCAATAGCTCCATTGAGAAAGGCTATCTTAACATCCATTTGGTGTAGATTCCATCCCATGGAAGTGGCATGAGATATGATTGCTCTGATGGAGGTATACCTTGACACTGGAGCAAAGGTTTCATCATAATCTTCTCCCTCCTTCTGGGAGAACCCTCTGGCCATGAATCTTGCCTTGTATTTATCCACACTTCCGTCTACTGCATGTTTGATCTTGTATACCCATTTTGAGGTTACCACTGATTTTTCTTTAGGTCTGGGTTCAATTTCCCATACTTGATTTTTCATAATGGAATGATGTTCTTCTGCCATAGATTCTTTCCATTGTCCCTTTTGGACTACTTCTTTGAATGTAGTAGGTTCTTCATCTAGAATCTTTGTCATGTATGCTGCATAACTTGAGAATCTTTTCGGTCTTTTACTCTTCCTGGATGTTCCTTCTGGAACCTTGATTGTTTCTGCGTCTTGTAATGTGGCTTCAAGCCAAGCTGGTCGTTTCTTATTCTTTGGTATGATATCTAGATCAATGTTCTCACATGGCTCCATAGGATGATCGGGTTGATCCTTTTTGTTATTTTCACTTTCTGTGTTTTCTTCATTTGGTTCTTCAATTTCTTCTTCTTCTATAGTTTCTTCAATAGATTTTCTAAAGGCCATCCTTTCATTGAACGTTACATCTCTGCTTACTTGTATTTTGTGCTATTATGGAATATATATTCTATAGGCTTTGGATGAATCACTATATCCCACAAATATCCCCTTCTTTCCTGAGGGTTCTAGTTTATTCCTTTTATCTTTGGGAATATGAGAGTAAACTGGACATCCAAATATTCTTAGATTTTCTACGTTAGGTTTCTTACCTGAGAATGCTTATTCTAGTGTCATGTCCTTCAATATACAATGAGGGCTTATGTTCTGTACATATATTGCCATCATTTCTACTTCTCCCCATAGGAACATGGATAGATCTTGATCATTCAATAAATCTTTTACCGAGTCTTCGATAGATCTGTTCTTTCTTTCTGCTACACCGTTTTGTTGAGGATTATGAGGAATAGTCAGCTCCCTCCTAATCCCTATTGATTTGCAGAATGCAACGAACTCCTTTGAGGTGTATTCTCCTCCATTATCTGTTCTTAATGTCTTGATCTTCTTGTTTGTAAGGTTTTCTATTTCTGCCTTGAATTCTTGGAACTTGCTGAATACTTCATCTTTTGATTTCAGTAGGTACAACCACATCTTTCTTGAATATTCATCTATAAAGGTTACGCAGTAAAGAGATCCTCCTAGAGATCTGAATGGCATTGGCCCACAAACATTTGAGTGTATTAGATCTAGGGTTTCCTTAGATCTGTTGTTGCTGCTTGGGAATGGTTTCTTGATATTCTTCCCAAGGGCACATCCTTTGAAAATTCCTTTGTGTGTGGATTTCAATTCTGGTATTCCTTCAACCATTTTTCTGAGGAAAGGTAATGCTTGATAATTGATATGAGCGTACCTTCTATGCCAAAGTTCATTAGGTTTGACTTCGTCATGTACTAGAGCTTCTTCATTTCATTCTAGTAGGCTATATAGATTTCCTTCACGTCTTCCAATAACCCTAGCATCTTCTATACTGGAATTCTTATGCCATGATAACACCTTTCCATCCATGAAGGCTATTCTGTTCCCTTTGTCTTCTAAACATGATATTGATACGAGATTCTTTTCTAAACCAGGTACATATAAAAAATTTCTTAAGTGAACATGATTACCTGATTCCAACTTGATGGAGGCTTGTCCAAATCCTTCGACGTGGTAAGTGCTTTTGTCTCCAAGATCCACTTTGTACGATGCATTTCTCTCATTTAGATTTGAGAGTCTATCTTGATCTCCCGTCATGTGCCTGGAAGATCCACTGTCGATTATCCACATATCGTCTTCAATTGTCCTGATAAGTACTGAGTAGTGTAAGAGAATGATTGTTTCACATATGTCTTTGGTTGATTGGTAACTGGTCATGCCTTGATCCAAAAATTCAACTTCGTCATTTCTGTCTTCTGAGAGAGTCAAGAGATGCAATTAGTTAGGGAACATCTAAATATCTTCTCTTTGAGCGAGATTCTCCATCACAAGGTGCCGGATATGAGAATTAGGGTTTCTGCAATTGCTTCTGCTAGTAACCCTAGCTGTAGTGCTTTGGATGCTGCTCTTGCTAGTAACCCTAGAGATAGTTCCTTAACAAGCTCAATGTCTAGCAACTATGTTTCCTTCTAGCATGTTAGGCTGACTGAAGGGGTGTGGGCCCATAACCTATTAGAATATAGAAGATTGTGCTCGTTTTACCATTGACGATACCCTCGTCACCCAACCATTGGCCGAAGCCACCCTCCGAGCACCTTGACCTTGATCGAGAAGAGAGTCTTGGTAGAAATCCAATAGCCAAGAGAGGCTAATGCACCAAGCAAGAAATAGAAACTAAGCTGAACAGATGATCCCACCCAGAAGCTAGCGCACCACTTTCACAGCTCTCCTAGAAACTTGCGCACCAAAACTGCAACTGCCTGCGCAAATTTGGCTCTCTCTGCAACTACTGAGATGATGATTAATGAGAACTGGCACCCTTTATTTATAGTGAACCAGGCAGGCTAACTGGGGATGACTTCTCCTTCCGGGTATCAATAAATTCATTTTAAATGTATTTATCTAGTTGAAAATTTTTCTAGGGTTTCCTTTAATTCTTTGCTTCCTTCCGGAGGATTCTAGTCTCGCCATAGGTCACAATAGAGGTTCATACCTCCCGAAGCTACCATAATATTAACAGGTGGGATGTAATTGGTTATGATTTGGATCCCATCTATGACATTGAAAGACATTTCCAAGTGTTTCCTTTACAATTATCACAACAGGTTACTCTTGACCACTGGCAACAAGGAGATGGGATTTTTACCCATACTTTTCAAACACTCAAGGAATACCTAGTACCTTGTTTTCATGATGAATTTCAGTATTCCCTTGAGGGTTCTGATGAGTACTCCTATGAGCACTTGGATTATTTCCATGAAGATGATTATCAACCACCATTGTGCTTAGGTCTTCATAGGAGTAAGGACCTTATTTTCTTAAAGAAGGATCCTTGCCACTACTCTCCCCAACCACCTTCGATTACTTTACTTTGTTGTGTCTCTAGAGGTGTAGTTGGGAAGTATGTCTTTGATTTTGAGTTTCCTCTAGGGAAAACCCTAGAGTCCAAGGGTTGGTTGAATACTACAAGTTTGAGTCTGTTATCTCAGTTTTCGAATTTCCCTTGAAAGTTTTCCAGTCTTATATTATATCCTTGTCGATCCCTCCCAAGGATTTGGATTTTGGGAATGTCCTAGGTAGCCAACTTGCAGACCTCTTGAGTCAGTTTTTTGAACCTTTGACTTTTCATGATCCCTTCCTAAAGTGGATTGATCTCTTTCCTCAGAGATTGACTTGGCATGATTTTATCCCTCCCACCCGCCGTCACGAGTTAGAATTTATGGTTTCCGATGATATGATACACTTTCTAACCGATGTTATTTTTGTTCTTAAGTCATCATTTTCTCCCGTCATATTAACACCTTTTCATCTTGCTTCCCGCTCATCCATCCCATTAAATTTTTCTAGGCATTAGGTTGGCCAATAATTTAAGTGTTTCACCTTGCCTTGTGGGAAGAAGGGGCTAAAGGCCTAGAAGGTAAAATCAAGCTGGAAAAATATAAAAGCCTAAAAATAAAACCTCAATATGCTTCGCCTAGGGATCCTCGAGAAAGAAAAAAAAGGCTTCTTAGAAAGAAACAAGAGGGACCCATAAAAAATAATAAAACAAGACCTAGTCGGAGGATGGGGGGTCTCATCACGATCCAACCTATTAGGTCCATGGGTACCTAATGGTATGAAACTACTAGCAACTGGTTACCACACCAGGGTAGTGTCTCTTGGTTGCATGGCCAAGAAAAAGGGGCTCTCATCACGAGCAAACCTTCTCATATCCGTGAAAGTGCTTGTGGGTAACATTGCTACCACTGGTCACCATGCCAGGGCAGTGTCCCCTAATTAGTCTCTTGAAAGAAAAAATCAATAAAGAAATAATAATAAAATGACATGAATGGGCTTGCAAACATTTGCATCTAGGACATGTGAACCTCGCCTTGTACAAAGGCACCCACAGGTAAGCCTTGCATTTCCCTTCTTTCACTTCACCCCTTGTCATGACATCCCTTATCCACTTCACCCATTTACATGACTTTGATTTAATCTCTTCCGAAAACATCCCTTTTCCAGTGGACACTAGCTCAATAAGACGCCCTGTCACCTGCTCAAAACTTGTATTGTAGATTTGTATAATGTCTTTGAGCACTTGACTCGTGTAAAAGAGGTTTCATGCACATGTTTAATAATATTGATGATGAGATGTGATTGACATTGCTATGATCCCTGTGACTTATGAGCCCATGGAGGGCGTATATGTTGATGTGCATGATCATGCCCGATGGACAAGTACCACATAGGATAGGTACACATGGGGAGATGATTAGTTCAAAACTCCATGGGGCTGAAGAGCCCACCAGATGGATGCTGAGACCCCAGAAGGGGTAAGAGACATGACAAAGGGGTTTACACCGGAGAAGAGGAGGATGTCCCATAAAGGCACCCTGACAGAGCCTTACCTAGGGGGGTTGTGGCCTATTCATTGAAACGTTGGCCTTGGAAGGCCCAGGATTTCACCCAAGATGCTCATGACATCATACAACTTCATGGACATTTTGGGAGATAGTTTGACACATGTGGCAGGTTGGAGAAGCCCAAGGAGGGCTAACGTTTTGCTCCATGAGGATGCATTTTCCCTAGAAAGGGATAACGTCACCCTAGAAGGGGCACAACGTCTTGATTTTTCCTGATCAGGGTTTAAATTTATGACATTTAATGTAAAACAATATTATTTGGTATTTTGGCCTTGTCGACCTTTTAATGACCTAAAATTTAATTAAGGTCATTGCTACTGTATAAATTGAGGGTTTTTACTCTCATATTTTGATCATATTTCACTCACTCATTAGTGAGGTCTGAAATTTGTGCCCTATCTTAGGGTTTTGGATGAAATTGTGAGGCACACTTGTTGAAGGAAGACATTTTTGGACTATTTTCCCATTTCTTCTTGGTGGAAGGTTTACAACTAGGGTTTTTCTACTTGAATGCATGGTTTATGTAAGTGAATTTATGCAACACTTCTTGATTGAATGGTTATAGTTTTGTTTACTTTCATTTGTTATTATAATTTGTTGAATCAAACCCTAGGTGAAAAGCATTAGTTAATGTCCTTGTCTCATGTCCCTACCAAGTTAAGAGCTATTTTGATTTTGCTGAAGTAAGATAGAGCCTTGCGATAGCAACACTCTATCTCTACTCTACTAAGCTAGCCGTTTTTCTCTTGTTATTGATCTAAGAAGGAGGAAGATGCATCAAAGCCTAGGGTTTCTACATCTTGATGAGACATTTTCCCCTAGGGTTTGTTTGATGAAGCCTTTCCTTAGAAACACTTCACCTTCTAACTCTCTCGTCTTTAGCCCTATAAATCCTTGCTTAAGCTAGCCAATTTCATCTTGCCAATAAGCTAAAGAAGGAGGAGAAATAACTAAGGCCTAGAGTTTCTACACCTTAGTGAGACTCTCTCCCCTAGGGTTTCATTGTTGAGGCCTTTCTATAGCAACACCTCAACATCCAACCATCTTGTCTTTAGTCTTTTCATTATCATTTAGTCCTTCAACCTTTGCGGCCTTCTTTTGACTCCATTAGCCCTAGTAGCGCACTGGTCTAGGTACTCTTGTATTGAGTAACTTGATCACAAACAAACTTCTAAAACTTTGAACAAACTATGTCTCTTACTAACCCTAGCCTAGACTAACCTTACTAACCCTATTGCTGTCGACACCTTCTTGTGCTATAAACACCTTTGTGCAACATTCATTTTACCTTTAAAAATGATTGAATGATTGGTTAAGGCATTCTTTCTAAAGTGTTGATATTGTTACATTGAATGCCAAAGTTTCTTAAGCATTTATTGCGAAGTGATATTGTAATCATTGATATTGTGTAAAAATTGATTTACTTCGTCAATATTATTGCTCAATTGCTTATTATCAGAAAATCATTGATTATATGAAGTACTAACCAACAAGTAAGCTTGCACATGTATAATTTTTTTGTTGCTTTGTCTTGGGCAGGTACACTTCTGGTTACTCTTATGTTTATTGTCTATTAAGCCAGACTTTCTGATCAGTGGCGACATGTGAGGGGGGAATATTTACCTATCCATAAGCCTTTTTCCTTCTCAAAAACCCCAGGTCACCAAGGATGTCTCCCCTAGGCCTTACCTCCCTAAACAGAAAGAACCTTCCCATTGAGGTGACATTGGTGGGATTGGATTTTTTTATGCCAGTTTAACCTCCTTTCATCCATCTATTATCTTGACTACAAACTGTGCGATAACAGAGTCCATTTGTACGTGGCATTGTTTCCAGGGAGGTTATGCCTACATGGGAGAGGATGTGGGATGAATTCGTCCAGGAGGATATTAGGCTTGCAGTCGGGGCTTCTGGATAACATCAATAGCAGTAGTCAGCTCCAGGTGTTGAAGACCTTTCTCTTTGGACAAAGGGAAAGAAGGAGACCGACCGTGGAGGTCGAAAGGGTCCCAAGTTTGGGGCCCCACCAGAGGGAGGAGAGAGAAACAATAGCACTGGGCAGAAGAGAGACATGAGCACAGTGAGATTTTTTGCTTGTGGAGAGATGGGTCATTATGTAGGACATTGTCCCAAGAAGAAGAAGCAGTAGGATGTGTCAGCGGAGATAATAGAGGAGATAGAGTTCAGTGATTAGTTTGCGAGAGAGTGTGCATTTGTGACTACCTTGTCTACTATTACACCATCCAACACTAGATGGGGAGACAGATTTGATGAGGACCGACTGACTCACAACAATGATTCAGAGGGAGATGAGACTGAGTGTCCCTGGACATCTTCAGAGTGGGTGACTGGTCCACTCAATATAGCTACAGTTTCAGAGAATCCAAGTAGATAGAGAGTTGGTGCTATAGCTTTAGTGCATCAAAGGTTGATGAGGAGGAGCAACAGGGCACCACAAAGGCTTGAGCCTCACATAGCCTCTAAGACGGGCATATCAAGTTTTGGATCCACTTCGGGTGGATGTTACTTGGCGAGGGTCCAAGTTGATGACTCTTTGTGAGATACCAAGAGGGGGAGACTCTTGGTAAGAGGAAAAGAGTAGGTGGAAATCCTTGGTGGGAGACCAAGGTGGAGATATTTGGTGTGATGCCGAGATCTAGGTGATATTGGATAGATGGAGTGTCAGTTCCATTTATAGATCACACAGATTGAGAAGATCTATGACATAGTCCACTTTCAGTGATCAGGGTAAAACCATACTCACCGAGCATATGCTAGGAAGCAACCATGTCCTCTGCAGGGACGCGATTGGTGGTGACAAGCAATTTCCTCAGTAAGAGGGAGTGTTGGGATTTGGGTACCTTGGAAAGTGGTCCCCATGTGATTATGAGTCTCTAAGCCCAAAGGGGGAAGATTATTAGCCTTGTAATTTAATTTATAATTCTAATTTCACTTTGACTTAGGAGATTTAAGTCAAAAGTGAAATATGTCACTTAAGTCATAAAGTGACAATTAATTCACAATGTGGGTGAATTAATAGACATAAAGAAACTAAGGAAAGTGTGTTTCCTTAGTGAGATTTTTGGATGAGATCTCACCTATTGATTAGACTTGGCTATATTGGATATAGGCCATTGATCTATTAGGGCTTGGACAAAAGAGGCTAAAGTGAGGGTTTAATGCATTTTGAGATTCATTCTTCACTTGTGAGTTTTGGAGAAGAGGAGGGGCACATTTCTCAAGGAGAGGAGAGAACACTTGCATGAGATATTGAGGAGGAAGATCTTGTTGGGTTGAGATTGCATGGAGCGGTTATCCATGGAGGCTTAACATTCATTTCCTTGGAGGGTTCATGCTACATAGAGATGAGTGTATTTTCTAGAGGATGGCACACATTCCAAGCAGGAGGAGGCTTCATTCACTGTTTTGTTCACTTGAGGAGGAGTGGGAGGAGCATGAGGATGAGGTCAATTTCATTGGGAGAGGAGAGATAGGGAACATGATTCCATGGAGAGAGACATCCATATTAGGTCTCTGTTATTTGATGGTGATCACATTTGCTAGGAGGAGGGCGCACCAGTGGAGTGGATGCACAACTACCTGGTAGGAGTTTCACTTGGAGGAATCCAGTTCTGACAGTTTCAGTGGAGAGGCAGCACATAAGAGCACATTCCTATGGATGGATTTATTCATTGGGTCAAAGAGGAAGGAGAGCGCTTCACTTCAGTGTAGAGAGCAACAAAGGGAGAGGGTGCACCTGAGTTTGGGCACATCTTTCTCTGGATCTTGTGGCAAGGTTTGTGAGGAAATTGCTATGTATACAGGTTCCTTTGTATTGTATTACTTGTTATATATTATCCTTTGATCATCATTATATAAACATATATCCTGAACTGGTTTTCTCCGGGGGGTTTTTATCCAGAGTCATGTTGACCAAAAATACCAATGTCAAATTTATGCATGCTTAGAAGTGTAGATCAACATTTTAAAGTTAGAATATATAGAGGTAGTTTTATGTGCTAACATTGAGTAAAGAAAACACTTGCAAGGGCACCTTAAAAGAGCACTTAACCATCAAAATATTGAGTAGAAAGTTGGGTGACTGTTTTCTGTCCTAAAACAATAAGAGAAGATAACCACATAGTTGAAACTTAGAGCCATACTAAGGTCAAATATAGACCTTAGGTGGCAGGCTCATAGGACCTCAGAAAATCTACAGTGTATACATGCTTACACCCTTTCGTTCATCAAGATGTGGTCTTAGTGGTAAGTTGGAGCACTATGACCAATTTTCTATCCCCAACAGACGTGTTCTCCTAGAATAGTTTAGGGCTAGGTACATGTCCTAGATGATTTTGAAATAAAATAAAGTTCTTCACTTGTGGCACTATAAACAAAAGGTATCCCCTCAAAAGGATAAAATTTTCCAGACATGCATACCATCATGCATATGTGGGTGTGTATGCATACAAATCAATAAAAAAAAAACAGTTGAAAACAAGCTCAATATGACCAATCACGAACTGAATGTTATGTTGAATTTTCCTTTTGTGACAATAACAAAACCTCTGTTGCTATGAGATCACTTTTAACACCATTCCAAAATTTTTAGAAATTATATAATTATCTCTAGTTGAGATAAAACCTGATGATTTTGGATTAGAAATTATATGATTATCTTATAGTTGAGATAAAACCAGATGATCGAAGGTGTTTCCTTCAATATAATCAGATTTATTTTGTATACCAAATCCTCGCCATGAAAAGGTGAAGTCTGGCTGGCATTTTCTCTGAGAGTAGGTAGCCAACCTTTCCAGTTTTGTGAAAGTGAAGATTATGAGTTGTAAATTGGAGACTTAAAGAGCTACTTCATGAAGGAAATTCTACTTTCTGTAGATGTGTTGAAGGCTTATCTAGATTGTTTTGGTACCCTACATTGATATTTCCTCTATCAACTCTTGTACCATCATTTCTATTGCAGTCATCAAAATATCTGCTATTTAATTTTATCTCTCTATTCTTGGAACCATAAACCTTTCCAATGTCATATACCAATGCTTTTCCAAACCAATTTCCTAGAATTTTTCCTTTAAAACTCTTTTGTGTCCTGGATGTTTGGTCTTGCATGCCATTAGACTACCCCTGTTGGTAGGTGCATTTGAATCTTTCCCATTTGCAAAAAATGTTGTGATTCTTTAACAATACGGTCTTTTGAGTTGAATATAAGAAGTGAATTTGATGATTTCCCAGTAGTCTCTACCTGTTCATCTATTTTATCCCAATCTGTATCCGTCAGCTCACTCAATTGGTAATGAAGCTTTAGTTTTGGAAGTGTTTGTGAATTTTGGTTAAGCATAATATATCCAAGTTTTTCCATCAGTTGAAAGACGATGGTACAATTTTAAAATGTTTGGAATTGTGAGAAAAAAGCATGAGAATTTTGTGCCCAAAATAATCTTTGTCAACTTTGATATCATTTCTTAAAATTTGTGACTGCAGTTCCGCAATGTTAAGACCCTTTGGATATGAATACAAGATATTTTCAATCTTCATCGTCAGTGTTTTAGGAATTTAATGAGGCCTCCAATATGATTATTGATTTGATACTGTTGTTGCTACACACAAAGACAAGGGTATGGTCAATTTCAGTCATATAGATGAGCCATCATTTACATATGATAGTCCCGTTCATAGATGGATCGATTAGGCTTGTGGATGATGTTTTTAATAAGATTTCCTCCCTCCCACCCATCTCCATGAGTTTCATTTCATGGTTGATCATATGTCTATTTATTCTCATGATTATTATGTGCTCAACTTATCCTTTTTGTATTGCATGATTAAACACAGGGGGAGATACCTTGATGAAAATATGAACATACGGTTGCATTAGTTTTATGAATTCACATAATGTCACCTATAACCTGATCTATAGGTATGCAAGGCCCCAGTCAGTGTAGGCACAGGTCCACTAGGAGATGCTACAGTTCTCATGCACTCTAGGACGAGTACATGTCCCAAAGTATGAGCCATATGTTATCCACAATTACTATGTATAACTAAGGAGATGATGTCTCGAGGCCCACAGGTTGTAGACATGGAGTACCGAGAGATGGCTTCACCCGTAGTGTCCATTTGCATAGACATAGACCCACCTCGCCACCATAGTTCTAGGTTCATCATGAGGGAATCCACAACATTAGCTGACCTCCATAATACATTGGGTATTTCTCCATGATCCAGGTGGATATCGGTGGGCACCCACATTTTCCAACTGGCTCAAAATAGTTTTCTGGCAATTTTGGTAATTTACTATTTTTAGCAGTTTTTAACTTCCAGGGCCATTTTGAGGGCCTAAATGAAGGTTTTTCAGGATCGATCTTCTCAATGATTGTTAAAGTATTTGATTGAGCCCCAAAAATTAATCTCCTCGACAATACCTTTTGAATGAGCTATCGTGCACCTCAAACAAAGATCGTATGCCAAAGTTACGCCCCCAAGAAGTTGATACACCAAACTACCCAAAACGGGGTCCACAAAACTGTTGGATTTTCATCTTTCGGGGTTAGGTTTTTGGATTTTATTTATGATAAAAATTCCTTTGGAGCCTCATTGTAAGATCATCTTCTTGTGAATGTGAGTACCAGACACATCTCTTCTTAGAGATAAACTTCCACCATTCTAGCGAGTCTTTCACTCTGTATTTTTACAGTCTCTGTACATTTTCACTCATTAATAGAAAATTGTGTATTACTGTATATCTGTGTTTATGGTATCATCTCTGATAAATTTCTGTTATATTATTAGATATCCAAGATATCTCTATACATTTCTTTATTATATCTCCGCTCTCATTTCGTGCCAGAAATAATTTGGATCAGTGGTATCAGAGCTGGTTGCTCTTGATCATTTTTCAGTGCAAGTCCCTGACGAGGTCCGAGTATAGAAAGTTGGGTCTCGAGCTTTCCTCTCTTGAGGAAAATCACTCTCACATGCCAAAGAAACCATCCATTCCGGAAGAAAATAAAAATGACATAGGAGATGATTCTATTAATCTGTTGCTTGAGCAAGCTCTCACGCGATAGAGGGACGAAATGAGGGAGAATTTTGCCTACATCCTTCAACACCTGTCAATAACAACAGGTGTGTCTTCATCAAGCTGCCACTTTGGAGGAATCTCACCTTTAAAGGTACAAGTTAATTTTTATATTCCCATATAGATGTAGATGCCTTAGAAAAATGCTTAAATATGCTAGAAGGTTATTTCTTTGTTCATAATTTCTCCGACAGGGAAAATATTAACTTCACACTCCTTAAGGCTCTCCCCCATGTAAAACATTGATGGGAAACTTACTAGAGAAAATTTCGACAGAGGAGTTTGGAATATATGGGGCCGAGCCCACTTGGGATGTTTTTGTGGATGCGGTAAAGGAAAAATATTACCCTGTTGGAAACTATGAGGACCAGTACATGAGATGAACCACACTGTAGAAAGAAATGGGCCAAGAATTTCCGAATTTCACCAATACCTTCCATACCTTGTGCACCAAGATAGGTATCAAATACTCCAAACGACATTTGGTTCTGAAATACCATGGGGCTCTACACAAATACATCCAAACTGAAATTGATTTTCTAGACATCTCATCACTCAGTTCTACTTATCGATATGTTAAAATCGAGCATAAGTATAAGCACCAGAACAAATGAGAGTTTGGGTCTGCAAATCCGCAACAACCAAAGTATGATAAATATTCCCCTAACAATCAACATCCCAAAAACCATTCCAAGCCACAGGAAAAGAAGGGTCACAAAAAGACGTAGAAGGACACTGGAAAATGGTGTGATTTCCACAAAAGCCCCTGGCACAACACCAATGAATGTCACTCAAAAAATTCATTGGTGGACGAGATAAAATACAAGGAGCCGAACCATGATTCCGAATTTGATTATGAAAATACTAGTAGAAGACAGATCATTGATGCAAACCCCACTGCTATTGTTGCGACCACAACAATTCAACCTGAAGAACCAATAGATTCTGAAGAGGGGGAGCACCTTTTTCATTCACAGATGTGGGTGAAGGGGACCTCACTACATTTTATTGTTGATAGTGAAAGACATAAGAACCTCATCTCAACAGAGGTCATTGTTATCAGAAAAATAGGTAAGTGCAGACACAAACTGATCTCCCTAGTTTTACCCCGAAACTAGAACAAAATAAGACAAAATATAAATATTTCCCTAAGTTTTAATTATCAAGCATACTAACTAACAATAGATAAATGACATACCTTTTAAACGTCGTTTGTCCTCACTAGTGTCATCCTCACTCCATTCCAAGGCTTATGGGATGCTGAACCTATAAAAAGACACAAGCCAACGAAGTGAAAGCAACAACATATACTCAACAAAACCTATGTATGTGATCAAGGAGTCATACAATAAAATAAGACCAATTTTATGGGAAATAAATATATCTCTGTATTAAAGATATGAAAAGGAGAATACAACCAAGGCCTTGATGTTGTAAGGTCCCTTCTAACAGTTCCTTACTTCCCACACACTTTTGAGATAAAAAATCTGTCTTGACAAAGCAAAGCTCAAAGCCAACAAAAATTACTCAAGCTCTCACCAAAAGCTATCCAACTCAATCCCAAGATAAATTTTCCCATCAGAACTCTTATCCTTTTATAAGCTGAAAATAATAGGGTGAGGAGGTTAGGATGATCCCATGAGATCATGGATGTGACTCAGATCCAAACCAATCGGAAGCCACCTCACCCTCAAAGCTTCTATTCTAGAACTTTCGAGAAAACACTCTTTTTCCTTCGTACGAAAATAGTCGCACCCTTAACACTGAGAAAATTGCGACGACGTCGTAGGCCACTATGGTGGAACTTGCGAAGATCCTAGATCGTCACACCCTTAACACTAAGAAAGGTGCGATGATCCATTTTTCTAAGGTTTTTCTCTGGGAAAATGTATCTTCATCTCTCTGGGAAAATGTATCTTCATTCTTCTTCAGGGATTCAGGCCATTGATCCTTCTCAAGACAAAGGATAGTTTTACATCATTGACTATCATAAGGGTGAAGAAAATAATGTGTAATAGTGAGCCCCCCAAAGTATGAATTTAGAACATAGTGATAGCTGAAATACTTTGTCGAGTGTGTGTAGAGAACAAGGAACATGTTGGTCGGAAACCTGCCAACAAACAAGGAAATACAGTACAATAATATATCATCACTGAGGTAGGCATTCCCATAATCAGAATACAAATGACTCAAAGCATAAATGCCAACATGCAAAGATCCATGTCAAGTAAGACAGGTCATGGCCACCAAACATACACTGTGGATCGATGCCATTATGACTCAAATCTGAACATAGCCACCAAAAATACATTGTGGATCTATGTGTTAAAGACTCAAATTTGAATATATCCACAAGACATACACTGTGGATCTATGCAACAATACAATTTGAATATACTCCAACGCAAGCTGAATCTGTCAGGAAAGATCCAGGGTCTTCATCTCCACCACTCTATAGTATGAATCTAACCATGCGAATACATGTGCTGAATTCGAACATGGTAGAAACCACTTGATTACTGGTCATTAATTAATACCGTTAACAAGTGTGAGGGAAATCACCATTAATGTCAATGACTTCCAAGGTACACTAGTACAATCCAACGGGTGTGAATTAATGAGTTGAAGGCGAACACTTGACAAAATCTCCCGATCAGGGGTCAATGATGAGAACCCACTGTTGAAAGCGAGGAAACCGTCCATTGAGGCATGGAAGTTCCAAGGTACCAATTAGTTTCTAAGTCTAATTCCTCGATAACGAGTTGGAGTTGACAGGAAAAGACTCATCACATGAGGGAATTAATGTATCCCCCATCAATGACATGAAACAAGTAACAATATTTGATGTAGATCAGAGTAACAAGTGATTCAGGACTGACTTAGGGATAACTGACGCAATAGAAGGCTTAAGGATTGCATAAATGGCCGATGAAATCGAAGGCTTTCCGGGTTGAACTTCTCTTTGAACATATTGATGACACGACAACTGTCTTGGAAAAAATAACTCAACAACAGGGATCACAGACCAATATGTAATATTATAAAGGAGTATGATCAAGAGACAAACAAATTTTCCAACCTAGACACAAAGCGAGTGAAAGGGTGTCATGTTCAAAAGTGACTCTTCCATAGAATACAGGTTTAGACACATTTCTTTCCCAATTTTCCCCCACCATTTCTGGCTAGTACCTCTTTATTTTTACACAAGCTTGAGGAGGATAACATATGCTTGAATTGTAAGCTCATCCTTTGGATGAGTCCCTCAGAGTATGTTTAACGAACCCTAGGAATGAGTGGTTTGGTCTCATATGGGCCTTTTGATGTTTGTTTTACGAGTCCAAAGAAAGAAAACTCAAGGGTTTTTCATGTTTAGAGAGTTTGAAAAACACTTAAAGATAACTCCAAAATGTACTTTTTCGTAAAGTAGTCTGATGAGACCGAAAAAGAGATAATCTACTGCTCAACAAATGTTTTCTTAAAATACTTTAACGAGCGTGAAAAGAACATGATCGCTCAACAATATTTTCATGTTTAGAGAGTCTGAAAAGAGCTTAAAGGGAACTCTAGGGGGTTCCTTTTTCGTATAACCTTTACAAGTTTGAAAAATTGATAAAAATTTACTTGGTTACATTCTCAGGTATTTACGAACACGAGAAAGAACAAAGACTGAGCTCGAGATTGTTTTCAGTTTTACACAAGCTTAAAACAAAAAAAAACCATGCTTGGGAGAGATTTTATTTTTACACAAGCTTAAAACTAAACAAAACTATGCTTGGATCTGACTTCATTTTTACACAAGCTTGAACCGGAGGAAACTATGTATGATATAGGTGGTTTAATTTTAACACAAGCTTGAACCATAGAAAACTATGTTTGCGACTTCCCAACGCAGAATCCAAGGATGGTTGGTACTTAGCCCCCAGCTTAAGAGGCTAGCGGCTTAACTTCGACATGAAGTCTAGAGGCTGGAAGCAAATTCCCCCCAAGATTTGTTTCATCCAACTTCAAAGGAGAATGAAATGAAGCTTCAAATACTAGACAAAGGACTTGAATCAAACAGAGAGGGGGAAAATCTATTTCATTTTTTATCGATCTTGACACAGGAATATGAACTATGCTCGAGAATCCAGGGTCAATCCCCAGACCTCTGTTTCATTTTTTAACGATTTTGACACAAAAATCAAGAACTATGCTTGTAATCTCTGTTTCATTTTTTAACGAGGTTTCCATGGATACGCACAACTATCCTCACAACTGGTTTCATTTTTTAACGAGCTTGAAATCAGAAAACCATTCTCAAATTTGGTTTCATTTTTTAATGAGATTGAAATCAGAATACCATGCTCAAAAATCTATTCTTGATCATGGATTGCAAGAGGACAATGCTCTGGAAGGACTTCATGTCAAGGGACAAAAATCGGTCATGGCCTCCAAGAGATCTTCACTCGATAAAAGAAACACACTCTAGAAGGAAGTCACATCGAGGGTAGCGATAGGGGTAAGGAGGTCAAGCTCTAAAGACCATATCAAAGAGATAACCATGTCAACTACCAGATCCAAGTCATAAGATATTGAGCTGACAGTGAGAGGCTCATCCGAATTGGTAGCGGAAATCATGGGAGACAACGCCACATAATTGACTTGTGGCAGGGGTGATACCGTATGCATATATTAACGATTTAGGGAGGTCATTGAGTTGATGGTCAAGTCAGGACCAACGAATGAAAGTTGATCAATAGCCACATTTCTTCCATTGTGAGGGAAATATATCACACGAAAAAGAGTGGACATGATAACTTTCATGGCATAGACATAATATCGCCCAAGGAGTAAATTGAAATCCAAGGGATCTTGGACTACCATAACATCAATAAAGATAATTTTCCCTCCCAAAGTTATGGAAAATCAAGGAAGGAATCCTAAAGGGTGACTGGTTCTTCTGTTAAAAGCTAACAGATTCTGTGTAACCGACACAAGGTGAGGACAACCCAAAGCTTGCCAAGCAATAGAGGACAAAATACTAACGAACACACCTTCATCTATTAGCGTTTGAGGAACATCGCGACCACAAAATTGTACTGTAATATTGAAAGGAATGTGAGAGGGAAGATGAGGTCCAATTAGCGCACCCCAATAAAAAAGGATGACCTCATTACTTGGAGTGGGTTCCATGAGAGAAGGAGGAATGCCCCCTAGCACAATAAAATATGTATCAACAAGAAAAATGTGGGCAATATCGTATTTAATCTCTAGTAGAAGAGTAGGATTGATTGATGATGAGATCAGATCGACCAATTTAGTTTCATTCTCCAAGGGGAGAATGGAGTTGACGGGTGGAAACGGATCGACCACTTGGGTGAAACTCTCTAACGAGATAGTGGGATCAAACAAGGATTGGATCAGATTGACCACTTTGTCAATTGGTTCAACTAAGGACGTGACAAAATTGACCACCTGATCATCTGAACTAACCGATGAAGTGACTGGGTTGATCATTCCATTAAATACAGGTGGGTCGAGAGTAAGCTTGCGATAAGCAGCTAGAAGTTGAGGCTGGGAAATATTCATGTCTTCCTGTAATTTCGAGGCTTCATCCATACGAGGGAAAAGGTGAGTTTGCTGACTCCCTTCGCATAACATACATGAGAACTTGACTATACTTTTATTCTTCCCAACGGTATCCTGACTAGTTGATGGGAGGTCATCAACATGTTGTTAAGAGGCTGACGACATGGGATGGCGAGGGTGTGTAGACCATGCTTCTATAACCTTGGATAGACCAGGGAAATCCTTAAGAAGATGGATACCCTTAGAAAGCCTGCAAGGGTACTTGGGATTACACGTTGTTTGGGTGATCTTGGTATCATCAACACTCCCAACACGATTACCAGTAACTGGTGGTTTTCCAACATGTCTGGCAGTGGTTGGAAGTTTGGACCCTTTCTTATTTTTCTTCTTCTTAATCTTCCTTCTCTTCTTCTTTTTATTCACTGGGTTACTGGCTTCATAAATTTCACTCGACAAAGAATATGAAATGGAAGAGGACCTTACAAGTGAAGAAGGCGAAGAATATCTTACTGGCGAAGAAGGTGAATGATCAACATGAGGTTGATGTTCTTGGGGGTAAGTGATTAAAACTGAAGCACTTACTGCATTCAGGATTACCAAAGTGGAAAACAACCATACTGATAATCCAATCGTGAGACCTGGAAGGCTCAAAGTAGCAATGTAAGGAGGACCAATGTTTCCATAAGAAGGAAAAACAAAAGGTTCCCCTGGAAAAGGGGTTCCTTCATTGGTCGTTCCGAGAACTGATGCCATGAAATAAAGATCCAACCTAGAGTCTGCTAGGGAAAACAAACAACACATGCTAAAAATATAGAAAGCAAACAAGCAAACAAAACCTTCTTATAATGAACACACTAGTTGGTGATGAAATCCAACGTCACAGGAACAATGCAAGAAGGGGATGAGATAGAGCTTGTGGAAAAGTTACGTTGACGACCTTCTTAATGGACTTACACCCTGGTGCAAGCTCTCACACATAATCATGGGTATACCCTCCAAGGAGCCCGAGTGAGTTTGGCCAACATCGATTCCAAGTACCGTGAACACTTGCCCCTCCACAACCACCTCGTGTAAAGACTCTAAGGAGATAGGCTACTAATGTTACCAATTATGACAATGATTCCTAGGGAAAAATTTGATAGTCTGATCCACATGCAAAGGCAGGGTATCTAGCTCAAAATCAACTCGAGAAGGTCCCCACAGGATTTTCTTCTCAAGTGACCCCCAATAATACGCGCAATCTCTACACTAAGAACAACAAAGTAGGGTGAGTAAATCTGTCGGCCGTAATGTGACCTCGTGATTGACCCTTGTGTGAGAAGCGCTTCCCTGGACAAAATGTAATAAGTGGATTTCACCGCTCCCTAAATCAAGATTCTATGTTTGTTTACAGCTTTGGAAAGTTATCTTTCACACCTATTCCGAAGCCCTACACCCTAATCTAATGTATGTTTGCTACCAACAAATATAAAATTGTCTAATCAATTTTTATAAGCGCTTTATTTTAAGGTTGGTTTTACTCGAAAGGAAAAAGGCGTGGACTAAATGATGTTTTGACTGACTCTTAAACAATGCAAAGAAATGAGAATGCAAATATTTCACTTCGATGAAAGCTATATTATGAGAAGGAGAAAACGTTTATCATTCCCATATGCACAATGTCCCAAAATTTTATTAAACTCATCAATATCAATATCTTCAAGAAATGAGCCAAAGAGACTGTACACAGACCCAAAATTTTATTAAACTCATCAATATCAATATCTTCAAGAATTCAAGACCAAAAAATGCCAAAAACCATGCAATTTCACTTCTTCAAATGCAAGGATGCCCTCAATCTAATGCAAAGAAAGAAATGGAAAATTTTGTTTCAAATATAACTAAAAGAAGATTCAAAGTTGTCAAGCAGACTGTAATTAGACCCAACAAATCACCCCAAAACCATATCTAAGATCTGGGCAAGAAAAACCATCAAAAATCAATTTTTTCACAATCGTCGATGCTGTAGACTAACACAATGCGACGATCCTTGGTCGTCACAGGCTAGAGAAAAAATACAGTGCGACGATGATGCACTGTGTCAAAAGGTAGGGTGCGTCGATCCCATATCGTCGCACCATCCCTTAAAGAAGGGTGTGATGATCAAATAAAAAATGGAAAAATAAAAAGCAAGAAGGTTTTCTAGTGAATTTAAACAGTCAAAGAGTTCATCTGGATCTCCCAGTGACTTAGAAAATAAAAACCAAGCAATCAAAGCAAGAAATCAAGACAAACTAGAAAAAAAATCCGTTCCCTAGTGGAGTTGCCAATTTTGTTATCAGACAAATTGGTAAGTGCGGACACAAACTGATCTCCCTAGTTTCACCCCGAAACTAGAACAAAACAAGACATAATATAAAGCTTTCCCTAAGTTTTAATTATCAAGCATACTAACTAACAAGAGATAAATGACATACCTTTTAAACGTCATTTGTCCTCTCTAATGTCATACTTGCTCTGTTCCAAGGCTTATGGGATGCTGAACTTGTAAAAATACACAAGCCAACAAAGTGAAAGAAACAACGTATACTCAACAAAACCTATGTATGTGATCAAGGAGTCATACAATAAAATAAGACCAATTTTATGGGAAAGAAATATATCTATGTATTAAAGATATTAGAAGGAGAATACAACCAATGACTTGATGTTGTAATGTCCCTTCCAACAGTTCCTTTCTTCCCACACACTTCTGCTTCATGGATTCTGAGATCAATAATCTATCTTGACAAAGCAAATCTCAAAGCCAACAAAAATTACTCAAGCTCACACCAAAAGCTAGCCAACTCAATCCCAAGCTAACTTTTCCCATGAGAACTCTTCTCCTTTTATAAGCTGAAAAGGATAGGGTGAGGAGGTTAGGATGATTCCATGAGATCAGGGATGCGACTCATATCCAATTCGATCGGAGGACACCTCACCATCGAAGCTTCTATTCTAGAACTTTCGAGAAAATGGTTTTTTTCCTTCGTATGAAAATCGTCGCACCTTTAACGCTGAGAAAATTGTGACAATGTCGCAGGCCACTATGGTGCAACCTGCGACAATCCTAGATCATCACACCCTTAACACTAAGCAAGGTGCGACGATCCCTTTTTCTAAGGTTTTTGACAAAGGAAAAGTATAATTCCATCTCTCTAGGAAAATGTATCTTCATTCTTCTTTAGGGATTCAGGCCATTGATCCTTCTCAAGACAAAGGATAGGTTTACATCATTAACGATCATAAGGGTGATGAAAATAATGTGTAATAGTCATCAAACAGTTGGGATTGTCGACAACACCACACCCGTAACCATACAACATTGGGTGGCTTCGCTAGGGATGGGATCTTTGTGTAAAGCAACAATGTTGATTGTCATACACCATCCAACCCTTCAAGAATGAGGTATTATGTGATGTTTCCCCCCTGGATGTCTGTGATGTTCTCTTGGGCCAACCATATATGTGGAAGTGCCATGCTATTTATGAGTCTCGACCCCATAGTTTCATTGTTACTTTGGGGGTTATCTCTATAGGATACCAGAGGCAATTCTGACTATTGTCCCACCTAAATAGTGTCGCAAGGTAGTATCTCATACTACAAAATTTAGCTTCTTCACAGTCTATTCAAAGCGTGAACATAAGAACACCATTGCAGCCTCAGGCCAAGCACCTTCTATCCAACATAAGTAGGTAGAAAATATTACAAAAAAGTGTAAATATTCCTTCTTCACATAGGAATATCATGTAGACAGACTGGTTAAAAAGGTCCAATGCTTCCAGCCACAGGTTCGTGATAACCTTCAACAAGCTAAGAAACTCATCAATATGTAGATTCAATAAACGCTTTTCCCTCTCCCCCGGGAACTCAATGTAATGGAGACCATTTATTCTTAAGGAGGGAGGATTGATCTAGGTGGATATCGGTGGCCACCTACCTTTTCCAACTGGTTCAAAACAATTTTCTTGCAATTTTGGTATAATTTACTATTTTTAGCAATTTTTAACTTCCGGGGCTATTTTGAGGGCCTAAATGAAGGTTTTTCTGGATAGAGATTCTCAATGATAGTTAAAGTCTCTGTTTGAGCCCCCAAAATGAATTTCCTTGATGATACCTTTCAAACGAGCTATCATGCACCCCAAACAAAGATCGTATGCCAAAGTTACGCCCCCGAGAAAATGATACACCAAACTACCCAAAACGGGGTCCACAAAAATGTTGGTTTTTCATCTTCTGGGGTTAGGGTTTTGGATTTTATTTATGATAAAAATTCCTTTGGAGCCTCATTGTAAGATCATCTTCTTGCAAATGTGAGTAGCGGACAAATCTCTTCTTAGAGATAAGCTGCCACCATTCTAGCGAGTCTTTCACTCTGTATTTTTACAGTCTTTGTAGATTTTCGCTCATTAATAGAAAATTGTGTATTACTGTATCTATGTGTTTATGGTTGCATATATGATACATTTTTGTTATATTATTGGATATCCTAGATATCTATGTGCATTGCTTTATTACATCTCTGCTCTCATTTCATGCCAAAAATAATCCGGATCACTCCATGAGGTACAAGTCAAGTTTTATGGTGAGTGTCATTTCAATATTTGAGGCATTTGTGTTTGTTGCATTTTAAAATGATTTTGACTATGTAACATTTGTGTGGAAATTATGCTCTTTTCCCTATTTCACATTGGTGGTTGACATTGTGCCCTAATAAGTGGGTCGCCCTTAGGGATAGGTTGATACTAGGAGGTCCTCTTGATGATTCATCATGCTATTCTCGACCATACTTGTCACTTTCCACACTTCATCCCCTAATATCCTTATATTTTGAGATATTCGGGTGTACTGACCAAAAAAGGGATTGTCCCTCATTTCATGGGAAGAAGGGGTGAAGGTCCATAAGCTTGTAGCTGGAAAAAGATAAAATCCAATCATGAACCTTCTAGATGCTCACCCAGGGATCCCGAGGACAATGCAATGTCTCTCATATGAAACTGATGGGACTAGTGAAAAATAACTAATACAAAATGACAACCAAGTTGGAGCATGTGTGGGCACTATTTTTAATGCTTACATAGAATTCACACACATTTTTTTCAACTTGGGGACACTACTACATATTGAAAATTTTGCGAAGAATTACTTGCAACTAAAGTAGCTTTTCGTCGCAAAAATGAAGATAAAGATTTAAATTTATCTTTATTTTTTTTAATCATCCCATGTTCATTGCCTAGGTGACGACCTCTATCTTTCATCGCATTGTTCGTTGCATGGGCAACGACACAAAGATTACCGTTTCCTTGTTCTATGTCACCCAACTAATTGACAAAGTCAATATTGACTTGGTCAACGCTTGTTGTAGATTTCATCGCATGCGCGGCGAGACAAAGATTACCGTTGCCCTGTTCAAATAGTCACCCAACTATTTGACAAAGTCAATATTCACTTGGTTAACGTTCATCGAAATGGCGAAGAAATAAAAAATATAAATATTTATCAAATTGCTGATGTTGCGACAATATTGCTATAACAACGATGGTTCAAAAAATGTATTTTTGTGCGTAAGAATAATGGCAGAAAATATTAGAGGTGGAAAAAAGTAAAAAGGGTGAAAAGGGTGATGGTATATGTTATTTCCATTGCAAAAAATGTAGTTTTACATGTCTCGTAAGAATTTTAATAGCAACGACTAAAAAACATTGTAGGAAATATGGGCACACTGATGGGGGATTGAATGAATATCATCCTGTGGTAATTAGTTATCTATATCTATATCTATATCTATTTGTTTGAATATTTGTTATACACACTAATTTTGCATGATTGTTTGTAATTATAAAGTCAGAGTTTCCCCCTAACTTTCTACACAATGCTGCACTAAGTAGTAGTATAAATGATATTGTACAAGTTGAGGAACATGAAGCAAATGATGATCTCATGGAATAATATGATGGGACAAATTGAATTAATGATCCCATGGAAGAATATGATGGTACAAACCAAATGATCCAATATTTGTTTTCTTAGTCGGATGAGGAGGGGGACAATGATTGTATTTATGATGGACCTCTATAAACGACTTTATAAAGGCTCAAGAGAAAATAGTCTCTCTGCTACATTTTTGCTGGTGAACTTAAATGTTATGATTCATTTGCCAAACACTTGTATTAAACATATCCTAAGGTATGTAATATGTTTCATCTCATATACATAAATGTTGACTTTTATATATTTTTTATAGTGTTAATTAATGTGTAAAATAAGAATGCAATATTTACGATTAATATTCTTTACATTAACTAGTGATTATTTGTTATGTTGTAGATTGTTAGGTGAATTTTTGTTACCATCGTCAAATATTTTACCTCGCACATATCGAGATTTTCTTTTAATTATGAAAGACATTGGAATGGAGTATCAAACTATAGATGTATGTCCTAATGTTCATATTGTATATTATGGACAACATGCGTCAAAAACAAAATGACCAAAATGTCTTATCAGTAGATATCAAACCGATCAAGTAACAAAAAAGGTGCCTCGAAAGGTTCTTTTTCATATTCCCATAATTCCACGTTTGCAACGATTGTTCGGGTGTGAATTCATAGCACAATTTATGGATTATCATGCACAAAACATAAGTGGATATGGTGTTCTTCGAATGCCTGCAGATGGTTATGCATTTAGGGAAATTGAGGAAAAATGGGAAGATTTCAAAGATGAACCTCGTAATGTTAGGATTTCATTGGCAGTTGACGATGTTAATCCATTACTAGAGCTTAGGTCTATTTACTCAGTGTGGCCTATTTTTTTATTTATCAACAATAACATTCCTCCTTGGATGTCAATAAAGAGGGAGCACATAATGTTGACAATGATTGATACATGCTTTTGTTTACATTAATTTTTTGAATGTAACATTTTCATTTGTTTTGTTTTTTGCATAATATCTTTTGTTTATTTATTTACTTATATATACATATCATGGTAGTAATTATGTGTAATTTCAAACAATTAGGTAAGGACCAAGTTAAAGATATGAATGTATATATCAAGCCTCTTATCGACGATCTACTAAAGTTATGGGCCGACATCACTATGTATGACATCTGTAAACCAATCGGGGAGAAGAAATTTCAATTCAGTGGAAAACTTGTATGGATAATTCATGATGCCCCAAGACTAACACATTTTTTTGGTATGTAGCATTCTGTTGCACTTTAATACTATATAATTTTTTAAAGATATCATGCATGCTTTTTAAATAATCCCATTGTATAATTGACATTAATCCATCTGACATTGCAAGTCTTCAAACAAAGGGTAAATTTGCATGTCCAATTTGTGGTCCTAAGATGAAGTATCATCATTCAAAATTTTTAGGAAAGGTGGTGTTTCATGAGTATAGGCACCTCCTCCCTAAGAACCATAGGTATCATACTGCTGAAAAACATCTTTTCAATGGGAAATAAGATACTAGATTAAAAACACGAAGAATGACACCTCACCTATGGAAGTTGGAATATAATAGAAATTGTCAAGGTACACAATTTCTTTATGTATCGTGTATGTAATGTTTTGAATTTTTATTTTAATAATTATTGAATTTATTTTACCATATTTTAATTGTTGTGATTTCTTTTATGCTTCGTGATGAATGTCGCCATCATGAAGGTGTTAATAATGGACTTCCACGAGGAATGAAATGTTATCTCACTCAATTCATGAGGTTTACCTACTACGCGGAGCTAAAAATAACTCATTTTTTTGATACAATGCATATCGAGAAGAATGTGAAAAAAACGTTATGGAGAATCATAAATGGTAGGAGGGATAAAGAAAAAATTGTCAAAATTTGTACTGACATTCAGGAAGCCAATCATGCAATGCGAAATGTGATCCGATTAAATAGCGATGTAGACTGAAATAATTACCTTCCATGGTTATTAACAGAGCAAAAAGGAAATGATGCAAAAGGGGTCATTCAGAGAATTAAATTTCCCACAGGTTTTGCTTCAAACATAAATAATATCTTAACGAAGAAAGGTGAATTTGGTTGGGTAAAAACACATGATTGACATACCTTCATTAAGATAATAATTTTGGTATACATATTTATATATTGGCCATATACATCTTTTAATATTTTTTTTGGTCTACCTTGGTCGAAACAAATAACGATTCATTTTTTTTGATACAGTATGTTCTACCACTATCTCTCCCATATGACTTTGACATCAACATCAAACAAGTTATATATGATCTTGGAAAATACATGAGGTAAGTGGCTGTGATTTATAATATGCAAAATGTTCTTTCAATTTGTTGTTGTACTTAATGACATGTTTTTTTACTTATAATGTAATATATTGTATTATGTTATAATGTTGAAACATGTTATTTTCTTGTGTCA
>ML813621.1:78148-104659 GCA_009831015.1 Picea engelmannii | reverse complement strand
CCTCTGAGTTTGATATGAAAGATCTAGGTCTCATGCACTATTACTTGGGACTAGAAGTATGGCATAAGCGTGGTGAAGTATTCCTTGGACAAGGAAAATATGCAATAAAGATCCTTCAGAAGTTTGGAATGATGGACTGTAAGACCATGGACACTCCTATGAATGCAGATATAAGAAAATTGAAAGTTCCAGATTCTGATCCAGTAGATCCATCTCTATATCAGCAGCTAATTGGATCATTGATGTATTTGGTAAATACTCGACCAGACATTTGCTTTGCTGTAAATACATTAAGTCAGTTTCAGGTGGAACCAAGACAAGAGCATTGGATGGTTGCAAAGCATGTCTTAAGATACATTCGTGGGACAATAAACTATGGTTTAAGATATAACGCATCCAGTGATATTCAACTTCATGGATTCACAGACTCTGATTGGGCAGGAAGTGCAGAAGACAGGAAGAGTACTTCAGGTATCTGTTTCAGCTTGGGCTCCGCTATGATATCTTGGAGCAGCAGGAAGCAAAAGTCTGTCACACTTAGTACAACAGAAGCAGAGTATATGGCAGCTTGTGAAGCATGCACAGAGGCAGTATGGCTAAGGAAGTTAATATCCGATTTATTTGATTAGACTCCAGAATTGGCCACTATATATTGTGATAATCAAAGTTGTATAAGATTATTTGAGCATCCAGTATTCCATGAAAGGTCGAAGCATATTGAGATCAAATACTACTTTATCTGAGATAAAGTCCAGGAAGGAGAGGTAAAGCTCTAGTATATCCCCACTGATGAGTAGACAATAGATATCCTGACAAAGCCTCTTTCCAGAATAGAGTTTTTATATTTCCGAGAGAAGATGGGGATTGCAGAAATAACTCCCTTAGCTGAAAGGGAAGACTCTCCAGGATAAAGAAGGTATGAAAAAATATTTATTTTTGTGATTAAAATAACTCTCTAGTTAGGAGGGAGAATTGAAATGTTATTTATTTTTTGTAAAAGTCCAGATTGGACAGATTCTTTCCAGTTCGGAAAGTGGATTGAGATTTCTGATGGACAGTGGCTTCCCATTGTAGTTAACATGGGAGGCAGACTGATTGTTGATTTATCATAGACAGCGACTTCCCATTTATGGGGAGTGGTCTAGGACAATCATTCTTCTTGGCAGTCACTCTGAGTAGTGTTCAAGTAGAATGGTCTGCCTCGTCAGGCAGTCATTCTTTCGAAGTTCACAGTTGTGAGAAGTTTCGAAGAATCGTCTGTTTGGAGGTTGATGCAGGACAGACATTCCTCGAGGGAAGACTCATTCTTTCCAGGATACACTTTGTTTTGTGTCGGAGGAATGGCCCAGGGTGGGGAATGGTCCGGACAGTTACTCCTCGAGGGAAGACTCATTCGCTCCAAGCTACACCTTGTTTGGTGTTAGAGGAATGGCCCAGTGTGGGGAGTAGTCCAGGCTCAGCAATCAGGGACAGTTATTCCTCGAAGGAAGACTCATTCTCTCCAGGCTACACCTTGTTTGGTGTCAAAGGAATGGCCCAGGGTGGGGAATAGTCCAGGACAATCATTCCTTAGGGTAGACTCATTCCCTCTAGGTTACACTTTGTTTAGTGTCGGAGGAATGGACCAGGGTAAGGAATGGTCCAAGCATTTCTCAAGGGAAGATTCATTCTGTCCAGGTTACACCTTGTTTAGTGTCAGAAGAATGGCCCAGGGTGGGAAATGGTCCAGGTTCAGAAATCAGAAACAATCCTTCTTCCCTGGTTGAGAAGAATGGGGCAGATAGCCTATTATTGATATTCTATGTTGAGGGAATACATTCTTTCAGATCTCATAGATGTGAGTGAAAGATTGGCCCAGATGATTGTTGTTGATATTATATACTGAGGGCAGACACTCTTTCAGATCTCACAGATGTGAGTGAAATATTGGCCCAGATGTTTCAGTTTTTATCATAACATTGTTTTTTTATGAAGATGAAGACTACTGTGGTGGCAGACATTCTTTCAGATCTCACAGACGTGAGTGAAAGATTGGCCCAGATGATACAGTTTTATCATAACATTATTTATATGCAGGTTGTTATTTGTTATGAAGGACAGTTTGTGAATGTGTTTCACAAAGTCTAAGTAGTTTTGTACTACTGGAATAGACACAGGTGTGTTCTATAAATGGATATTGCACCAGTTGTCATAGGAGATTATCTAGTCAGATAATAATGACAGGTGCTCGTGGTGCTACCAGTTGAATGCCCTGTTGTGCTCAAGACCATACCTCCCTAGCTAGGAGGGAGTGTTAATATTATGGTAGCTTCGGGAGGTATGAACCTCTATGATGACCTATGACGAGATTAGAATCCTCCGGAAGGAAGCAAAGAATTGAAGAAAACCCTAGACAGGTTGTCGACTGAACAAATATATTTATATTGAATTTATTGATGCCCAGAAAGAGAAGTCAACCCTGTTAGACTGGTCAGGTCGGCCCCAGTTAGACTGGCCAGTCCACTATAAATACAGGGTGCCAGTTTCATTATTACACACTCTCAGAATTGCAGAGCCAGTTGTGCGCACTGCAGTTGGCAATTTTGTGCGCAGGTCTCTGGGGAAAGTGGTGCGCTAGTTCTGGGTGGGATCATCTGTTCAGTTTTGTTTCTATTCTTTTTCTTGGTGCATTTAGCCTCTCTTGGCTATAGATTGCAGCCAGAATTCTCTTCTCAGTCAAGGTCAAGGTGTTCGGAGGGAGGCTTCGGCCTGTGGTTGGGAGACGAGGGTATCGTCGTGGTAAAACGAACACACAATCCTTTATATTCTAACAATTTATTAGCTAATGTAGCCTCTAAACTCTTTCCTGCAGAAGGCTTGTCCCCAGATGCATTCTCTATCGAACTATTGTTCTGACCATTAGTGCCCGACAACATCACGAACTGGATAGTCTTTGACAATGATCAACAGATTATTAACTTTCTGCACATGGATGAAACTTTTCAAGGTGCGGTGATAGACGAACACACACACGATGACAATTTGCACGATTTCATGGTAATACCAGATCCGAGAACTCCTGAATCTTCATCAGACATGGTAAACTCAATCCCTAAATATGTAATTAGATTAGAGAAGTTTTATGATCTTCAAGATAAATTCAAAAAATTAGTCAACTGTAAAACCAATAGTTCCTCGTTATCTTATGAAAAGGTAAACTTAGGAACTAAGGACAATCCGTAGTGCATTAATCTAGAGGTAGGATGTTCTGAACAAGAAAAAGTTTCATTTATTAAATTGTTCAAAGAATTTAAAGATATATTTTCATGGACGTATGATGACCTTAAAACTTTTTACCCTAACATCATACAGCATGTCATTCCTATGAAACCCCAAACCTTACCCTTTCAACAAAAATTGAGAAAAATGCACCCTAAGCTCGAACCGACCATTCAAAAAGAATTTAATAAGCTCCTAAATGCTAAGATAATTTTTCCTGTTAGGCACACTCAATGGGTTTCTAACCTTGTCCCAGTCCGGAAGAAAAGTGGGGAAATACGACTCTATGTCGATTTATGAAACCTTAATAGGGCGTCTGATAAAGACAACTATCCTGTCCCAACCATGGAACAAATCCTTCAACAGGTATATGGTTCTGAGAGGCTATCCTTACTGGATGGTTTCTCGGGGTACAACCAAGTCCTGATGTCTCCACCAGACCAACTTAAAACCACCTTTCGTACCCCATGGGGCACTTATGCTTATCGAAAAATGCCCTTTGGATTGATTAATGCTGGTGCCACTTTTCAGAGAGCAATGGACATCGCTTTTCGAGGCTTAATCAATCAGTCCATCGTAGTATACTTAGATGATGTTACCATTTTCTCTAAAAACAAAACCGATCATCTAGCTCACTTACGAGCCGTTCTACAACGATGTCGTAAATACAGCATCTCCTTGAATCCTAAAAAATCCATCTTTGCAGTAGAGCAGGGTAAACTCTTGGGATTTATTGTGTCAAGCAAAGGGATGATTATCGACCTCGAAAGGACTCAATTCATCGCGAAAATTCCCCCTCCTACATCCAAAAAATCTATGCAATCTTTCTTAGGCCATATTAACTTTGTGAGAATATTTGTCCCCAGTTTCTCTGAGATGGTTAGACCTTTGCAAAACCTAATTAAGAAAGACACCCAATATCACTAGGGGCCCCTAGAGAATCAAGCTTTTAATGCAATAAACAAGGCCATAATAGACTCTCCATCTCTCATGAGCCCCAACTTTTCTCAAGACTTTACGCTCTACACTTTTGCTTTTGACCATTCCTATGTCGTCGTCTTAACCCAAAAGAATGCCGAGAACAATGAAGTACCCATTGCCTTTATGAGCTCTACTTTCAAAGGAACTAAACTTAATTACCCAGTGGTATATCGGTAAGCCTATGTTGTTTTCAAAGCAGTCAAGCACTTCCGGTCCTATCTTTTGAAGTCAAGGACAAAAGTTATTGTCCCTTACCCAGCCGTCAGGAACCTGTTAGTGCAAAAGGAACTAGGTGAAAAGATGGCTAACTGGGTCACCTCCTTGCAGGCGTACGACTTATAAATCACCCCAGCTCAGATAGTGAGAGGCCAGGGGTTATGCAAGTTAGTTGTTGATTCAGTAGTAGGACAACAAGAAGAAAGCGATACGTTAAACCTAGGACAACACGATCAAAATCTAATCTGTTGCGCACAAAACTCTGTCAATTCTTGGTATGACGATATAAGATTCTGTCTTGAACATGGGCCAGCCCTCCATCACTTGGATGCCACTAAAATAAGAGCGTTGAGATTAAAATCTGCCTCCTTTCATCTGGTTAATGGTATCCTGTTTCGTCAAATTTTTGACGGCGTACTGATGCACTGTCTCGAAAAAGACGAAGCAGAAAAAGTCTTGCTAGAGTTGCATGCAGGAGAATATGGTGGTCATTTTGGTGGTGACACCACTGCCCATAAGGTTTTAAGAGTCATTTATTAATGGCCCACACTTTTTAGAGACACCCATGCCTTGTGTCGTAAGTGTATTATTTGTCAGAAAGCATCAGGGCGGTTACAAAAATCATCTTTTCCTTTGCAACCCGTTTTAGTAGACTCTTCTTTTCAGCAGTGGGGCCTTGATATCATAGGTCCAATCAACCCCCCATCCTCACAAAAAAAAAAATTTATTGTGGCAGCCACAAATTACTTTACCCGGTGGTCTGAAGCTACCGCGTTAAGAACTGTCAAAACCAGTCAGGTAATTGCCTTTCTAAATTTGAATATTATCACTCGTTTTGGTATCCCTGACTGTTTAGTATTCGATAACACTTCTTACTTTTCCTCTCATGAGATGAGTGAGTTCTCTTTTGAAAAAGGAATCAAACTAAAATATTCCGCTAGCTATTACCCCCAGGGCAACGGATTGGCAGAATCAACAAATAAGAACTTGATTAAAATCATCAAGAGAACGATGGTTGAAAATCACAAAAATTGGCACAATGCACTGTTAAATGCCTTGTGGGATTATAGGGTAACACCAAAAGCTATTGTAGGTAACGCCCCCTTTTTTCTCGTTTATGGCAGAGAAGCAATTCTGCCACCTCATATTCTTCTTCCTTCACTTCAGTTATCGTAGAAAATCCAAGAAGAATATTGTCCCCCTTTGGAAAACCGAATTAACACTTTGATGAAGCTAGAAGAGGTAAGAGCCCAAGCTAAATGTAAGTTAGATAAACATCAACTATTGGTTAAAAGATGGTTCGATTCTAACTCTGCTTGATAGGAATTTCGAAGTAGGTGACCTTGTCTTGAAATGGGATAAACCACATGAGGGAAAGGGAGAGCACACGAAATTTCAAAACTTGTGGCATGGACCGTTTTTAATTACTGAAAAGTTAGGTCCCAGTTCTTTCCGGTTGCAAAATCTTGAGGGGCAGCTTGACACCTATCCGGTGAATGGCCGAGCCCTGAAAATATACTTTGCTTGACAACAACCCTTGTATATTATGTACATATTTTTCTTTGTTTGCTTTTTCGTTTTCTTTTGTTTTTGATTTCCCCTTTGAGTTTATCAGTTTGTGTTTTTGGAAATACACATACCTGTATACTGAGCTATTCAGACAAAGAAAATAGAAAATTCCTTCCCTGAAATAACTGCTAAGAAAATTGTATAAACATCAATTGTATATTTTTGAAATTTATTTCTGTGTTGGCAAAAAGTCTGTTGTTTGAAAGAAGTTGACTGATTTCGATCTCTGAGTAAAGATTTTCATGATCATCTATTATCTTTTTATGCTATCCCTATTCCTTAAAGGAATGAATCAGAACATGTCTCCATGCCTTAGGAAGTTGGTTCTGTAAATGAAACATCTCTGGATCTTTGTAAAGGATAGTTCTAAAAAATTCTGATGAGGTCTAAAAAAAATATGTTAAAATATCATGATTTTCAGCGTCACCCCGATCAACTATATGTCTTTGAAGAAGAAGAAAAAACAAAATAAATCTTTAATAGAGCTGTGGGAAGTGCTTGTAAACCCATCGAGATGCTGAACAAGTTTGCTGGCAGTGGGTAAATGCATGCATGATGCCAAGACAACTTCGTCGGGGTACTGAACAGGCCTGCTGACAGCGAAGCAATGTTGGGTATATGAAAATTTGCAAATAAGAAACCTCTTAATGTCCTTTATTATGATCTAGAACTTCTTGGCAGGATACATATGTCGGAGTGGGTAAAATGGAAACCCTGTCGAGGCTATGGACGCCTGCTAGCAGCAGTGGCTCTGTCAACAGTATTGGATATTTTATCTTTAATATCGTGACTCACTGGTCTTAAGACTGTTATCTATTTTCATCTTTTAAAACACTACTGGTATAGTTGGTTAATGATGATGTTTATACGATTTTCTGGTTGTTATTTTTGAGTTGGAATTATCTTTTCTATCCTAATCTAATTTTTTTGGCAGAGATAATTGCTTCTACCAGTGTGTTGCCATTGTTGGCAGCGAATTCACATTTTTCTACTATCTTATAAGCTGCCTAGACCAGTGTTTTGCAAACCTTGATTTTTCGTCGGAATTCTCAAATAAACGACACTTTTATTCTTTGTGCTATTTTCACACTTACCTTCATTTTTGTTTTCACGACTGTAAGCGTGAAAACTTGGTTTTCGAGGTTGCATTAAAATATTCACTGAATTTTCGTTATCATTCTTGTCAATATGCCCATTGCATTTACATTTTACTTATCATTATATAGTTGGAAAGACCTTTTGATCTGTACTCATTTGAGATTCTTTGATTTCGTTTCATGAGTGATTGAGTTTGTAATACATTAGTGATTGGATTTACATGTTATTTGATCAATTTACTTGGCACATTGGTATATAAACACATTGGAACATTGGTTAAACCCTTGGTGTGAATCGTTTCATACAACACTTTGTATTGGTTTCGATTCATATGTTTGATTTTAAAAAAAACTATGGTATAACTTTTGATCATGCGAATGGTTTATCCACTTACCAAAGGTTTCGATTGATTTATTGAAGTGGCATAGTTGTAACACATATGCATTGTGATTTGAATAGTTGAAAGCGTCGGTGGTTGTACCATGGTAATGACTATTCTGCATGGACAGAAATAGCTCCACCACCTTTGCACGATGTCATTAATGCTTACCCCTATCCCTGTTTCACCTATACTAGCATCGGGTAAGCCTGTGAGCATTCTACTCCTGTGTATGCTGTGTTCAAACCCTGGCTCATTCGTATCGCTCACCATGTGCTCTTCTCCATGGCACCGGTGGTGCAAATTGAGCTGAACAGTAGTCAAGCCTTGCTACTGTTCGATAACGCCCGGAAAGATTTACAAGATAATGGTTGTCTCACGTTTGTATAGAGGTTTGAGGGTTTTAATATGTTTGTTGCACAACAGTTCGCCCTGAATTTTGATGGGTGTAGGGCCAAAATAGATGACATTTATCTTGAAATCAGTGAAGAGTTCATCAGCTCTGCCACAGGATTAGCAGCCATGGTCCAACGATGGTGTAAAAACTCTAAAGTTGAGGAGGTGACATGGTCGTTATTGTTTGTCTCACGGAAGGTCACATCCTGTGACAGAGGTATGCCTATTTCCATGCTTAAACCAAGGTGGCATGATCTTTTGTTAGTGGTTAAATAATTTGTGACCTGTGAGGGTTGGTATGGACTAGTTTTTCTTTATCACCTTCGATTGTTAATGAATTTCATGGGTTATCCATTGAATATGCCATTTTATTTCCAGCGTAGTCTTTATAAAATGGCTAAGAGGTTTAAACGAGAGAAGGCCAATAGTAGCGTGTTTCACCATGGCCTGATCAGACTCATCGTCGTTCATCATTTAAACCTCCACGGTGATAGTTGGCAAGATTTTCTCTCTCGAAATGGTTTTGTTGATTCAGATTCTATCCAAGTTGATAAGTTTGTGGTTAGTGAGACTAAGGTCGGGCCACCTGTGCCTTTTCATGCCCTTCTACCCTCTCCCAAACCCTCGGTCAGCCCTGATATCGACCTACCCGACGTTATAACAGACAAGGTTGAGGCTGTAAAAAATCTTGTGAGAAAGAAGGTTAAGGGTAACCCTACTTACGACGGCAAAGGTAAAAAGAATGCTTGACTCATATCGATACTGGCCTGGAATAAACCTAAGAAAATGCTGAGCAAAAGCACATAGTCCTCAGCGAAGATTCTGACTCTTATATCGAGCGCTTCTTGGCTAGTGAGTACCCTTATTCCCATGGTTTGTGATCCGAGCCACCCTATGACTTTGTTTCGAATTTAGCCCCTTTCCTAAAGAACAATCCTAGCTACCCTGGGATCAAGCTACCTAATAAAACCCTCAGTGTTTTAAACAAACCCTGACCTGCAATTTCAAAGCCCAGACAGTCATCGTGCGACCAATGTAATGTGTGGTTGGAACGCTACTATACCGACGTTCCCTTATTACAGTCCAAAATCAAATCTTTGGAAAACAAAGTTACAGTGTTGACTAGTGAAAGGGACAAACTTCAAGCTAATGACAAGAAGCATAAAACCACTAGTTCCATCGTATTTAGTAATGTTGAATCGGCTACAGCCTTCATCAATTCGAAACTGTTATGACCAAGTTCTCTGTTGATTATCCAGGTATGAATTTCGATATCAATTTTGTTTTATCAATTGCTTGGCTTAATATAATGAGTCAGTTTTTGAGTTTTGATAAGTCAATTTAGTATTCGAAATAATTTTTTCATGGTTTGATTATCAAAACGGTTATAAAGTCGAATATGGTTATGATTTTGGTATGCGATTTTGTCGTGCCCAACTTAGTAGAAGTGATCGATTGGTTTTGACTTGGTGTAATTCGTTTTAGAAAATTTATGTTAGTTTGCATTAATGTGATCAATGAAGTTTGCTTTAGCTTGGATTTTGTTTGCATCTGACCTCTACAGGAGATTTTTATGCTAAAATCAGAGCACGACTATGTTTTGATTTGGTATGAGTTTGTTGTGGTTGGATCATATCGGCTCTGGTTTAGTTTTTATGGTTTGATTTGGGAACGATTTCATAGGATTGAATTGGCTTGATAAATACGATGTAGTCTATTAAATTGGAAAAACGACTATGTTTTGTCAACATTTTAGTTTGGATTTGGATTATATCTGACCTGTGCAAAAAATCTCTTCACCGAAATCATGGAACTGTGTTGATTCATAATGACTATGTCAAACTCAGACTGTTCGATTCGCTCTTGTTTTGATTGGATTGCTACGTATCTTCAGTTAGCACGATTGTTTTTTATGAGTTGGATTCGTATAGAAAATAGACTTGATGCTGCTCCGTTGATTTTAATTTTTAAAACGAGTTTGTTAAACCCAGATTGACATATGTTATCTCTGTTGAATTCGTATGAGAAAATTCGGTTAACAGTTCGTTTTGAAATGAATTCAAGTAATGATTTCGTTGAAAGTCAATCGATTTTGTCTTCCCCCAATTGGCAATAACAAATGATTGGATGAGTCCCACAGACCCTGTTATCAATCGATTAATTCAATTATGATTTCGTTTGTGATAATTTACATACCAGTTTTGATTTGATTCGCTAATAGCATGGATCGTTTGTTATGTTTAATATAGTACGATCAATTTGAGAAAATGATCCCGTTAATTTGGTTTGGATTCGAAGTGATCTTGTGGATAGCTGAAGCAACCTTTTGTGTTGATTTCAATTGATCCATGAATCGATTTCATTGCTGTCGGTTATCCAATATGATTCTGTATACTCGAATTGGTGATAAAATATGGAACAAAGTACATGCATCTCTGTAATCATTTGATTGATCTTAGTCTTGTTTGATCTCAAATTAGTATAACAAATTCGATTTGAATGATTCGTTTGTCTTTCAAATAGCAATTAGATACTTGTTAATAGTTTGAATTTAATTCTTCAAAATTCGAATTGATTTTTAATACGATTTTGTGTTTGATTTAGACCAGCTACAGAATCACAAGATTATGTATCTAGTCTTTAGAATTAGATTTTTATGAATTTTATTAACAAAATATCCTCTTAACTTGTCCATTTTTTACCTCTTTCAGGTACATTCGAATTGCATTGGACATGCTGTGGTAGTTTGGGAGATATTTGTGTGATATAGTTTTATTTTTAAGTTGTTAGTTTGAGTTAGAGATAGAAACTTGGGATATTTTCCCAAATTTGTGTAAACAGTTTTGATAACTTCCACAAGGATGTTTTACCGTGTGGGAAGTCTTTAAATACTTCTTATTTTTTGTAATAATATCATCGTCACTTGTGGGAGAACCAGTCTATGGATTTATGATACAAACTGAGACGAGAGTTGATGTCTTGTAACAACTTTCGCTTTCAATATATCAAACTTGTGTTTCAAGTTTTATGCATATCAGTTTGCAGTTGATTATAGACTACTTTGGCTATCACAATCTATTGCAGGATGATATGATTTGATTAATATGCTATCCATATCTGATCTCTTTCATTATTATTCAAAGTAGAACAATTACTTTGTTTTAGTTAATGAATCACAGCTTTCTCTTCTTCGTTAATTGAATCATTTTGTATAGATCTTTGCATACAGATTTATCTAACTATGAAGATTTATAAATTATAAGATTGTTGTAATTTTTATGTTTTGTTTGTCCTGTAATCATATTTAAAGAGCACTATAGCTTTCCATTTACGAGAAGCTCTTGGAGAATCCGGTGCGGGTTTCCTCCCTTCGATCAGCTAAGACAGTTATTACATTCAGGACAAACCTGGAGCATTTCTCCAGGTCAATTTGTTATTTATTTGATAGTTAATTTGTTAGTATAATTTAAGTAGTTTAGTTAGATATATGTGTAGTTTAGATTTGTAGTTAGAGTTAGTATATTAGTTGTTTAGTTTAGTTAGTTTTTATTTTATTTCTTTTTCATAAAATCATAAAAATAACATAAATAATAGCTCTCCCTGTCTTAAGATAGAATACAAATGAGTTTTTCAGGTTTCCATTCAAATCTTGAAATTGTAAATATTGTACATTTGTGAATAAGATTTATTTTTGTTAGTAGTTAGATATTTAATTTCTTAGAGTTAGCATAGTATTAGATAGTAGATTAGAATAGTTAGATTTGTTTAGTTTGTTTTAATAATTGTTTTTAGTTAGATTATTTATTTTAGAGTAGTTTTATTTTTTGTTTTCTTAGGACTTAGATCGGCTAACGGAGCCGCTAAACCCATCAGGGTGGGTTATCCCAAACGGCTTGGGTTATTAGACAACCCTGGACCAGATCCACTCTCCTAGTTGACGGACGATCAATTTCACCCATCACCACTACCATAGAAATGAGCATACTTGGAAATATGATCAAATACCACCATGATGACTTAGTTATTACCCGATTTAGGTAAGCCTACAATAAAATACATAGAGATATCCCTCCAAATACTAGGTGGAATTGGAAGCGGTTGTAATGTGCCAGGAAATTTGACTGTTTTTACCTTGTTGTGTTGACAAACATCACATTCTACCACAAAATTGTGAATGTTATGTTTCATACCATCCCAGAAAAAAGAACGTTTAACCCAGACATAGGTTTTGGTACACCCTAAGTACCCAGTTGTAGGTGTAGCATGAAGCTCATAAAGTACTGTGGTATTAAGTTTTGACTGTTTACTTAAATACAAACAGTCTTTGTATCGAATCTCATCATTGTTCCAAGAGTACTCTGGGTAATCTAGCAAATTGGCTTACAATTGTTGTATCAAATGCAAAAATTTTGGATCATGTTGCAATTCTTTGCAAACATCTTGGAGCCAATCTAGTAGAATGAAGGAGAGAGAAAAAAGGGACACTTTATCTTCATATTTAATGGAAAGTGCATCAACAACCACATTGTCTTTGCCTTTCTTGTAAATGATCTCATAATCATATCCAAGGAGCTTAGTCACCCATTTTTGTTTCTCTGGGGAGGAAAGTTGTTTTTCCAAAAAATAATTGAGGTTTTGATGATATGTCTTAATTTTGAAGCGTTTCCCCAATAGACAAGGGTGCCAAATATCCATGACATGTAGAATAGCCAACATTTCCTTTTCATAGATTGATTTTCCCAGATTTTTCTCTATCAATTGTTTGGCGGTAAAGGACAAAGGACGACCCTCTTCCTCAAGGACTGCTCCAATTCATTTCCCAGAAGCATCAAATTCTAGAGAAAAGGTCTTTGTGAAATCATGAAGGGTTGGGATTGGAGTGGTGCACATGGCCATCTTCAAGGTTTGAAAATACTGAAAAGCTGCGGGAGTCTAAGTGAAATAATTATTTTTAAGGAGAGCAATGAGAGGTGCGACAATATTTCCATAATTCTTAAAACACTTGCGATAATAACCTATTAAACCCATAAATCCACTTAAGCTTATAAGAGTATTTGGATGAGGCCAATCTTTCATAGATTTAATCTTTTTAGGATCCACCCTGACATTGGCCTTGCCAAGAAGATGACCCAAGTACTCAACCTACGAGGCGCCAAAAGCACATTTAGATTGTTTGAGGAAATTTTGGTTTAGAGATAGTATATGGAGAACTCGATCCACATGAGAAAGATGGGTTGTACAGGTTTTACTATAGATGAGGATCTCATCAAAAAAAACTAAGAAAAAATGATGGAGAAAAGGATGGAAGACATGATTCATGACGCTTTGGAAATTTGATAGAGTAGTACACAAGCCAAAGGGCATGACCAAAAATGCATAGTGGTCCTCATGAGTTCTAAATGAAGTCTTAGGAATGTCTACCTCATTCATATGTATCTGGCGGTAGCCAAAACGAATATCAAGTTTAGTAAAGAACTAGGCACCACTCAATTCATACAAAAGGTCATCAATCAAAGGAATGGGAAATTTGTATTTAATGGTGAGTTTGTTTAGGGCGCGGATGTCAGGACACATGTGCCAAGAACCTTATTTCTTAAGGACCATGACCACATGAGAATATTAGGGGCTCGTACTAGGGCAGATAACACCTGCTTTGAGCAATTCTTGAACAATTGTCTCAATTTCATATTTTTGGGAAAATTGACGATGATAGGGATGCTGATCTAGGTGGATATCGGTGGCCACCCACCTTTTCCAACTCACTCAAAATAGTTTTCTGGAAATTTTGGCAATTTACTATCCTTAGTAGTTTTTAACTCCCGGGGCCATTTTGAGGACCTAAATGAAGGTTTTTTGGGATCGAGATTCTCAATGATAGTCAAAGTCTCTCATTGAGCCCCCCTAAATGAATATCCTTGATGATACCTTTCTAGTGGGATATTGTGCACCTAAAACAAATATCGTATGCAAACGTTACAACCTTGCGAAGTTGATGTACTAACTTACCCAAACAAGGCCCACATGACTTTTGGTGCTTCATATCCTAGGGTTAGGTTTTTAGATGTCTAGGGTTTTTGAAATTCCTATTTATTTTAAAAAGGCCTTCAGAGAATTATTGTAATTATCTTCTTGTGAATGAGTGAATCCGTCACATCTCTTCTCAGAGATAAGGCACCACCATTCCAACAAGCTTTTTTTTCACTGCATTTTACAGTTTCAACTTTTTTCCTTATTGAATAGAAAACCAGTTTTACTGTATCTCTGTTATTCTGTGTTACGAATATTTTAATAAATTGTATGCATTTTGTTCTGCTCATGAAATCCAGATCTTATGTATAATTTAACCTTGTATAATATCAATGGTATCAGAGTGGTCTTCTCCTTTTCATCTTAATGCATGTCCGCAAGGAGGTCAAGGTACAAAGAATTGGTTCTCGAGCTTGTTTCTCTTGAGGAAAAAAATATCGCACGCCCAAGTGAACTCTCATGGCAAGAGAAAATAAAGATGATGGGATAGGATATCCTTTCAAAATGTTTCTTAAGGAATCCCTCATGCAACAGAGGAATGATATGATGCATAGTTTTGTGAAAATACTTCGGCGACTACCAACATGCAACACATCTTCCTCGAGCGGAGGCGCCACCCCCTTCAAGGTACAAATCAACTTCGATATTCCTATATTTGAAGGTCAGATAGACGTAGATGTTGTATACAAGTGGTTGAATCTACTATAAGGGTATTTTTCTGCCCATAACTTTTTGAATAGAGAAAATATTACTTTTTCACTCTCAAAGTCGTTCCCCATGTCAAAGATTTAGAGAGAAATCTAGTGCTCAAGTATTGTGGTTCTCTACATAGATACATCCATACTGAAATGGAATTTATAGACATCTCATCCTTGGGTGCGACCTATTGATATGTCGTCAAAATCGAGAAGAAGCTTAAAAAAATGATGTGGCAATTTGGGCCTATAAACACCTCATAGAAAAATATAGGAAGGGACAACCCCAACCCACAGAATAAAGGACATAGAAAATATGGATATTATTAGGACAATCAGTCCAAGCCACAAGCAAAGAAGGATACCAGAAAGACAAAGAAATATACTGGGAAGTGGTGCAACTTTCATAAGAGTCCTCGGTATAACATTGTTGATTATCGCTCAAAGCACTTGTTGGTGGCCGAAGTGAAAGCCTCTGAATCAAATGTAGGTTCTGACTATGAGTTATAAAAATAAATGGGAAGATGGGTCATTGACACGGAACCTAGTGCCATCGTTGCTACCACTAAGCTCCATCCTGGTGAACCAGATGAGACAGAAGAAGGTGAGTGTCTCTTCCATTCACAGATGTGGGTAAAAGGCAACCCATTGCACTTCATCGTTGATAACAGTAGCCATAAGAACCTCATATTAGCAGAGCTCATTAAGCGGCTAGCCCTATCAACAATGCCACACCCACAACCCTACACCATTAGATGCCTCTTCCAAGGAAGGAATCTCTACATCATCCAATAATGTCGACTGTCGTATGGCATCAATCCCTTCAAAGACTAGGTATTGTGTGATGTTGCTCCTCTCAAAGTTTTTAATGTTCTTTTGGGACAACCTTATTTATGGAAACATCATGTTGTATATGAGTCTAGGCCTCATAGTGTTATTATTACTTTGAACATGAAATTGTACAAGATACCTGAGGCAGTCCCTCCTAGTGATATCTCCTTGATCTCTTCCAAGAAATGCAGGAAGGTCATCTCTCAGATCTAGAATTTTTTATTCTTTGTGATTCTCTCTCAGAGTGAGAGAAAGATCGCAACCACATACAGAGCCTCTACGGTCAATATCTCCATACAATAGAAGAAATTGTATAAGGTTGTAGAATAATAAACAAATATCTTCTCCTCTCCTACTGGGGTACCTCTGCACTTCCAGGTCAAGCATCCCATCGATCTGACCTGAGGTGCACCACCACCCAATGGGATAGTCTACCATTGATCTCTGTTAGAAAATGAGGAGATCAAGAGGTAGATATAATAAATTATCCATAAGGGGCACATGCATCCCAACTCATTTCCTTGTGGGAGCCCAATCATGCTGGTGCAGAAGAAAGATGAGATCTGGTGACTTTGCATTGATTACCGGGCCTTGAATAAAATCACAGTCCAAAACCAGTACCTAATTCCCCAAATCGACGACCTCCTTGGTCAGCTCATGGCAGCCAAATACTTCAGTAATATTTATCTAAAGTATTACTACCACAAGGTCCTAATAGAATAGAAAAATGTATGGAAGACTGCCTTCAAGTCAAAAGAAGGTCTTTTCGAATGGTTGGTCATGACCTTTGGTTTGAAAAATGCTCCAACAACTTTTATGAGGATTATGGAAGATATCCTACAACCTTTCACCAATACTTTTGTAGTGGTGTATTTGGATGACATCCTCATCTACAACAAGACTTCGAAAAAACACTTGTAGCATATTCATCATGTTCTGCACACCCTGCAACATCACAAACTATATGCAAACTTGAAAAAATGCTCCTTCAGCATGGACAAGGTGCATTAGTTAGGCTACATCATTGATCGGAATGGTGTGCATGTGGATCCAACCAAGATCCAGGTCATATGTGATTTCCCAGCCCCAACCACACTCACTAAACTTCAGATCTTCTTAGGCCTCGCCAATTTCTATTGCAGGTTCGTGTCGTGATTCTCTCATATTGCATGGGCCCTTAGCCAAGTAACCAGGGGTGGTGGTAAGGAAAACTTTGTGGGGGGGATGTCCCAACAACAAACCTTTCAATGACTTGAAGAATCATTTTTTATCATCCCCATTACTTTCATTAACATACATGCAACATCCCTTTGAGATTGAGACATATCTTTAGACTATGGTGTGGGCATGTTTCTCACTCAACACATCCACCCAGTGGCATATCATAGTGAGACACTATCAGATGTTGTCCATAAGTAACCTACCTATGAAAAAGAAATATACTCCATTGCGAAAGCCTCTCTCCAGTGGAGACATTACATTCTTGGGAAGGAGACAATCATCCACACTGATCACAAGACACTACAGTTCATACAGACCCAAGGAAAAAAGAAGAATGACTACCAAAACAAGTGTTCCACATACTTACAGCAGTTCCACCTCAACATGAAGTATAAAACATGAAGTACCAACCGAGTTGTTGATTTACCCAACCTACCTCCAGTCGTGGCACTCACCACGGTGCTAGACTCTTTCAGCCAAGATACCCTCGGATGCCCTCACCTCTACAAAATAGACCTTGCCTTCTCCACCACCTACCAAATGTTGGGCACCAACTCAGTGGTCAGTAATTTCCATATTCAAGATGGGTTGTTGTGTTGTCTGGACCATCTCCACGTTCCATCAAGAGAGCACATGAATTTAATTTGGGAAGCTCACTATAGTCAGGTGGCATGACACTTTGGCATCGAAAAGACAATGGAAATGCTGCAGAAACATTTCTGTTGGTCGAAACTTTGACAATATGCCAACAAGTATATTAGGTCCTGCACCGCTTGAGTTATTTCCAAATCGACCAATAAGAAACAAAGATTGTACACCCCTCTACCTACTCTTGACAATCCATGGGAATCCATATCAATTGAATACATGTCGATCCTACCATCCACAAAGAGGGGAAATGATTGTTTTTTATGGTTGTTGATCTCTTTTCCAAGATGGTGATTCTAGCTGCCTGCAAGAAAAACATCACAACAAAAACCACTGCCAAGCTCTTCTTTGAATGAGTATGGGTAAGTTTTGGGATCCCACAAACCATTATCTCAGACCATGACAGTTAGTTCCTCAACACATTCTGGTCAAGCCTCTGGTCACTGTTCGATACCAATCTCACCGAATCCACTTCCTTCCACCCCAAGAAAGATGGCAAGACTGAGGTCGTCAATCGGATGATCATACATATCCTATGCATGTACAATTAAAAACACCCCCTCACATGGAATGAGACTCTTCCCTATGTCCAACATAGCTACAAACGAGCCATGCATAGCTCAACTGGCCACAACCCCTTTCAGGTGGGGTTGGGATTCCAACTATTGGGACCCATGGATGTTGCATTACCAAAGGCTACCACCTTGGCCAAATCGTCCCCTTCTCGACCAAAAGATGAAAAAACCACCCAGTTCATTGAGCAGACCCAACACATCTACCAACAGGTTCAGGATATTCTATAGAAGTCTAACGCCAAGTACAAGCAGCTCCATGATCAACATCGGGTGCCACATAAGTTCCAAGTGGGAGACAAATTTTGGTTTCATTTGTAGAAGAAACGCCTTACAGGGCCCCATCGAAATCTTATCCCACTCCGTTATGGGTCATATACCATCACCAAGGTTGTGGGTGATAATTATTTTGAGCTCAACATTCCCCCTTTCCTTGGCCTGCACCTAGTCTTCAATGTGGCTCTCCTTCGGCCATATTTCCCACCATTATTGGAGACCTCAGAGATAGCAGAGCAGTTGACACTAGAAGAGATCAATCCTGATTGCATGCAATAGGAATCTAGTGATCATATTGTGGACAGAAATATCAAGGGCACTCGATAGAAAAGACTCTAGCTTTATCGAGCTGTCAAAGCAACGCAACTCCTGCACCAAGGCAAGTGGCCCACCGAGGGCCAAATTCAGCACAAATTTCCTCATTTGATGGGGGAAATCAATGAAATTGATGTCATTTCTTCTTAAGGAGGGAGGATTTATATAGGTGGACATCTATGACCACCCACCTTTTCCAACTTGCTCAAAATAGTTTTCTGACAATTTTGGCAATTTACTATTTTTAGCAGTTTTTAACTCCCTGGGTCATTTTGAGGGCCTAAATGAAGGTTTTTCAGGATATATCTTCTCAATGATATCTAAAGTCTCTAATTGATCCCCCTAAATGAATCACCTCGACTATACCTTTCCAACGAGTTATCATGCACCTAAAATGAAGATTGTATGCAAACGTTATGACCTCGGGAAGTTGATGTACTAACTTACCCAAACAGGGCCCATGTGACTTTTGGTGCTTCATCTCGTAGGGTTAGGTTTTTGGATGTCTAGGGTTTTTGAAATTACTGTTTATTGTAAAAATGCCTTCATATTCTCATTGTAATTATCTTCTTATGAATGAGTGTAGTCGTTGCATCTTTTCTCAGAGATAAGACACCACCATTCCAGCAAGCTTGTTTTCTGCTGCATTTTACAATTTCATCTTATTTCCTTATTGAATAGAAAACCAATTTTACTGTATCTCTGTTATTTTGTGTTAATAATCTCCTAATAATTTGTATTCATTTCATTATGCTCATGAAATCCAAATCTGATGTAGATTTTAACCTTGCATAATATTTACTACAAAACAATTTTCAGTAAAAGAACATAAAATATACAATGGCAAATACAAACATTACACAGAGATTTTCCCTTGGAAACCCAAACTGGGAAAGCCATCATATTCTATATTCATTCATAGTGTTACATTGTTTATAATACATTATACATATATGATCCAACGACATCCAAAACCCTAACCCAATGACCTAGATTAGTCAACAACCCTAATTCCTTAACCGAAAATAGAAAATCATCGACAAAAAACCATGTGTTGAAAAACCAACTAAATATGTGACACATTTCCTGAGGTAGAAATTTTTTTCTTGGGGGAACTTCCCCCGAACCCCCGTGTGGGGGGATTTTCCCCCGTACACACGAATAATATAACACTACTACTCGTGCAAATAATATAACACATACCCAACATTCTCCCACTTGTTGTTTTCTTTGCATATAGGGGGTTACAAGGTTACATAGTCAACAATCTAGGGAAGCAATGCCCATGGATCCTCTACACAAAGAGAAATTCTCAATGCTCATAGATTTTGTTAATTAATCTGCAACATTATTCAAAGTGTCCACCTTCATCAACAATACTTTCTTTTCTTCAGCCATGTCTCTCACAAAGTGATATTGAATAACAATATGCTTTGTCTATGAATGATAAGTCGGGTTCTTCACTGGAAAAATTGCACTCTGATTTTCACAATATCTTCTTACAACTTGTTGTACAAACCCAATACCTGAACATAATATTTGTAACCATACTTCTTCCTTACTTGCATGAGTGGCTTCCATGTATTCAACTTTTGTAGTTGAAAGTGCCACTACATCCTATCTTTTTCTCATCCAACTTATTGCTCCTCCAAACAGGTTAAACACATACCCACTTGTAGATCTCCTATGATAAATATCTCCAACCCGGTATGCATCCACAAAGGCATGTATATAAACCACTCTATCCAATCCAGGTCCTCCTTGGTAGCACAATCCATAGCTAGCAGTGCCACACATATACTTGAAAACCCTTTTTACTATTATCCAATGTTCCTTCCCTGGTTTTTACATATACCTGCTAAAAAATCCCACTCCATGTGCAATGCATGGTCTAGTACAGACCATTATATACATCAAACTTCCAACTGCACTCACATATGGAACACGAGACATGTCCTCCTCCTCTTCATGTGTCTTGGGACACTAATCCACAAATAACTTTACACCAACATGAATAGGAACCTTGACAGGTTTATATTCCTGCATATTAAACCTCTGCAATATTGTCTCGACACATTTTCTCTGATTTAGCCATAGTTTCCTCTTTTTATGATCTCTTTTAATTTCCATGCCCAAAATGAAATTTGAAGCATTGAGATCCTTCATGTCAAATTTAGAGTACAACTGAGTTTTCACATCCTGGATAATCTCCTTGTTGTTTCCTATCAGCAACATGTCATCCACATACAAGACCAAATAAATCAAATGATAAACAATTAATTTAAAATATAGATAATGATCCTCTTCACTTCTTGTGAAGCCAAGTCCCAGCATATAAGTATCAAATTTTTTATACCACATCCTTGGTGATTGTTATAAATCATACAGGGATGTTTTCAGCTTGCATACCAGCTCCTTCTTTCCCTTCATAACATAACCTTCTAGTTTCTTCATATAGATGTTTTCTTCTAGATCCCTGTGTAGGAATGTTTTCTTCACATCCATATGTTCTAATTCAAAATCAAATGCAGAAACAACATATAGCTTAAATATTATAGAGGTTAACTTGGCAACAAGAGAAAAAATCTCACCAAAATAAACTCCCTCAACCTGGGAATAACCCTTTTCTACTAACCGATCTTTGTATTTCTCCACTTTTCCTTCTGCATTCAAATTCTTTTTAAATACCCATTTGCTTCCAATGGGATTTATTCCAGTCAACAACTCCAATAAATACCAAGACTAATTCTTATCCCAAGATTCCATTTCTTCGTCCATGGCCCTTTTCCATAGATTTCCATCCTCTAAATCCACTGCCTCCCTGACAGTTTGATGCAGGAGCATCGCCAACACATCAAGCGAGCCAGCGCGAAAGAGGAAGACAGCTGGACAAGCCAACACACATTTTTGAAAATGCCTTGAAATTGTTGCGCATATCATTAATGAACTCATTTAATAGATGGCACACTTGTATATTGTAATGGACCTTGAGCGGATAACTCTCGTCCTTTTAGTAGATAAACGACATTTAATTTAGTTAACGCTGGTAGATAGGATTTTAAGTCTAGATTTGATAGTTTAGAGTTAGAGAGGGAAAATGGATATAGACACCCTCATTGTGCATTGTATTATTATCGAGCATTCAGGAGAAGAGAAGGGCAAGCAGAGAATACTGTATGAAGAACACCCATGTACAGGCATTTGAATTAATAGAATGAATCTTTGATTCAAGCACATGGTTTGTGTTGTTTTCTCTGTGTATTGATGTTATGCTCATGATTGTTTTCTTTCTTGTTATGCATTTTCTTTGTATATGTTGTGCATGTGATTTCATGTTTCAAACTGAAGTCTGAAAGGAAGGACGAATGAGTTTCAATTGTTTCTCTATCTGAGCAAGGATTCTTGCAAGGTGTGCAGTTGAAGTCATCCGCAAGGAGTGCATTGATGGAGGCTCAGTAGTTTAACTTTTGTTCTCATTCACCCAGAAGTGGAAGTGGGTTGTTGAATCCATGCAAGGAGTGCGCAGGCTGAAGAAGAAGTCTCAGTTGTTAATCTGAGCAAAGGGAAATCAAAGACTGCTGCTGCAGGAAGTTCGCAGAGTCTGGAGGATTCAACACTAGAGAGTTGTTGAATGATTGCCGCGAGGAGCGCGTGCAAGTCCCTCTAAAAGAATTAGAGTGGAAAAATATCAGAAGGAATAGACCTTTGAACTCCCTGAAGGCTAAGTGCAAGGAAGCTGTCGTTGGAGTTTGGAGGAAAGCGTAGCAGGTTGGCGAGCGAACAAACAAGCCTCGTGGAGAGACACTTCTATATTTCGCAGAAATCCTCAAGGGGAGAACGGAAGAACAAAATCTTTGGAAGAGATTTCACGAAGTTCCGAGAGCCGTTGGATCTCCCAGAGGTGTAAGGTAGTTACAGCGCAGGCGTGGAGAGGATTCAAATCTCAGGAGGGGCATCACCACTGATCCAAGTCGGTCAGGGTCGTTGGATTGTTCACGAGATCACCTATCAAGACCTCGTGAGGAAAGTGTCCTAAGGTTGGTAAGGAGAGTCGCGATATTATCGACCACTCTGAGGATAGTGTGAATCCACACGAGTTGGCCAGTGGATAGGTGGCACCTCGCATCTCAGGAGTTCATATGTGGAAGGGTTGGGAGACCAGTGTCAAAATTCATGAGGCGCGAGGACACAAAGCGACAAAGTGGTGAGGAGGCTATGAGATATCCATCTGAAGAAGGCAGGTGGAAGAGATCGAGGATCTCGCGAACTCGGAAGCTTGCAGGGTGAGAGCCCAACATTGGGTACTCTGAGTTGCGAAGACACGAGAGGCGAGGAGGTAAATAGTTGTTGGATCCGGATCACGAAGGACCGTTGGATCTACACATGGGATCGTGCATCGGAGCCTCATGAGAAAAGGCTCGAGAACTTGTCCACGAAAATTGCGAAGTCGCGAGGGAGCGAGGGAGCGAGTCTCGACATCTCGGACCTCGGGAGTCGACGTAGAAGTTATTCGACCTCGTGAGAAGAGAAGTCACGAGTAGCGAATTCCCTCAAGGAGAATTCAGCGAGTTGACTGACCATCGGGTCTCAGGGATCCGAGAACCTAGTGTTCAACTTTTGAAATCGCGAAGTCACGAGTTCTGATTCCCCGATACATCCAGGAAGGGGATCGCATGAGAGAACTGTGCGAGCAGATTTCCCGATAGGGAAATAGAATAACCTTAGAGTTCTTCGAGCCGAGAAGAAGAAGGTCCTGTGGGAGCAGATTTCCCGATAGGGAAATAGAAGAACCTTAGAGTTCTTCGAGCCGAGAAGAAGAAGGTCCTGTGGGAGTAGACGTGGCCTAGGTGGCACGTTTGTGTCAAGTGGTATCAGAGCTAGTTCTTTCTTGTATATTTCAGGCAAGAGGAGTGAAGAAGAGAAGGAGCACTCGGATACACGTCAAGTGGTATCAGAGCCTAGAAATTTCTCTATTTTCCGTAGCAGAGAAGAAGGGAAAATTTCACCATGCCGCTGAGGAGAGAAAGGCAATCACCCGATCCAGAGGATAGGGGAAACCAGAGAGGAAGAGGAAGAAAAGTACATAATACAGAAATGGAAAGGCAGATATGTGACCTCCGAGCGAGATTAGAATATATGGAAGCAACACAGAGACGAACAACCAGTGCTGGATATCTGAGTGACTCCGAAGGCGAATTTGAAGCCGAACAAGAAGGAGAAGTTGCAGTCGAAGATGCAGCCAACGAGCGATTAATTAAAGCTATCGCCTGGATGAGTTCAAAGACAAAAATTGACATTCCAGTCTACGAGGGAAACCTGGATGCAGAAGAGCTACTGGACTGGATCCGAGCTCTTGATACCTACTTCGATTACGAAGATATCGAAGAGGATAAAAAGGTTAGGCATGCTGTCACAAAATTGAAGGGACACACAACATTATGGTGGGACGATCTTCAGGCAGATAGATGTTCCAAAGGCAAGAAAAAGATCAAAAGATGGGATCGAATGATTGCGAAGATGAAGGAAAAATTCATCCCAAGGGACTATCAAATTACACTATTCAGGAGAATGCAGAACCTGAGACAGAAGTTAATGACAGTGAAGGAGTATACCGAGGAATTCTACAAGCTCAATATCAGAGCAGGTCATCAGGAGAGCGATGATGATAAAGTTTCCAGATATATGAATGGCTTGAGATACAATATCCAAGATGAGATGAGTATGACAACCATCAGAATGATGGAGGATGCATATCAGATGGCGTTGAAAGCCGAAGAGAATCTAATCCGTAAGCCAGCACAGCGAGGCCGAGGTAGGAGCCAACCAAAAGGTAAGTCAGTTGCCCAAGATAGGTTCCATAAATCCAAGGATGACTGGAAGAAACCTCAGATGAGAACAAAAAGAGGTGGAAGTTCACAGCGAGGCCATCACGCTGAAAAGCGAAGGTAGCCGAAAGAACAGAGCGAAGGATATGCCGATAATAACACATTTCCTCGTACTAGAGGTAGAGGAAGAGGCAGAGGTGGAGTCATCACATGCTTCACGTGTGGAAATAATGGACACAAGGCAGTTGACTATCCAAATAGGAAGAAGGATGGAGGAGAAGCTCACATCACCGAGGCACGGAGGCGAGATGCTGAAGCAGAAGATGCAGAAGACGGAAGGTCGTTGATGATGTGTAAGGTTCTCTTAACACCCAATAAGGAGGTGGAGGACACGGCTCAGAGAAACAAATTTTCAGAACCACATGCAAGACCAAAGACAGGAAATGCAAGGTTATTGTGGATAGTGGAAGCACAGATAATCTCGTTTCAACCAAGATGGTGGAGAAACTAGAGCTGGAGACAACTGATCACTCGAGTCCATACAAGGTTTCATGGCTACAGAAGGTGAAACAGGTAAGTGTCACTAAACAGTTCTTAGTTGACATCAAGATAGGAGGATATAATGATAAAATACTCTGTGATGTTATTCCTATGGATGTATGTCATTTATTGCTAGGCAGACCATGGCAATATGACAGGAACATAGTTCATGATGGGAAAATGAATATGTATACTTTGGAGAAGAATGGAAGAACACATATGCTACTTCCAATTAAAGAAAAAGAAGTAAAACCAGAACCGACAAATACTGTACTTCTCATGAGTGGGAAGGAAATTCTGGCGGAAGTAAAGAAGAAGGAAGATCCACAATTCTTTGTGGTCAGGAAACCAAAAGTTGTTTTGACCAGCACAAGAGTGGCTGATTTGCCGGAAGAAATTCAGAAACTACTGGAAGAGTTCTCTGACATTGTGGTAGACAAATTACCTCATTCGTTACCGCCGAGGAGGAGTGTGAGTCATCATATAGATCTCATACCAAGAGCTAGTTTGCCAAACAAAGTCGCGTACAGATTGACGTCGTAGGAGAATGAAGAGGTTAAAAGACAGGTCCAGGAGTTGTTGGACAAAGGATTGGTCAGGGAAATCTTGAGTCCATGTGTTGTTCCAACAGTACCCAGTCCGAAGAAAGACGGAGGATGGAGAATGTGTACAGATTCCAGAGCCATTAACAAGATAACTATCAAGTATAGATTCCCATTGCCAAGGATGGATGATTTGATGGATTTCTTAAGTGGAGCCAATTTTTTTTCAAAGGTTGATTTGAAAAGCGGATACCATCAGATTCGCATGAGAGAAGGCGATGAATGGAAGATAGCCTTCAAAACCAACGAAGGGTTGTATGAATGGCTAGTCATGCCATTTGGCTTGACGAATGCACCAAGTACCTTTATGAGGTTAATGAATGAAGTGTTGAAGGAATTCATTGGTAAGTTTTTCATTGTTTATCTTGATGACATATTGATTTTCAGCAAAACAAAAGAAGAGCATCTGAAGCATTTAGCTGCAGTAATGAGGAAGCTACAGCAAGAAAAGTTGTTGATCAACATGAGTAAATCTTCATTTATGAAGACATAACTCATTTACTTGGGATTTGTCATATCAACAAATGAATTAAAGATGGATCCAAGTAAACTGGAGGTGATTAAAAATTGGCCATCACCGAGAAATATTTTCGAGGTGAGAAGTTTTCATGGATTGGCTAGTTTCTACCGAAAATTCATCAAGAATTTCAGTGGAATTAGCACAGCAATGATGGATACTGTCAAGAAGAGACATAAATCTTTTCATTGGACTGAATAGGCAGAAAAGAGCTTCAATCTATTGAAGTGGAAGATCACAGAACAACCGGTTTTGGTGTTGCCGGATTTCCAGAAGACATTTCAGGTGAAATGTGATGCAAGCGGGTTTTCCATAGGAGCAGTCTTGAGTCAGGAAGACAGACCAGTTGCATATTTCAGTGAGAAGATGGATGAAGAAAAACTAAAGTACTCCACGTATGACAAAGAATTTTATGCTATCATACAGGCATTGAAGAAATGGAGGCATTACTTGATCCCGAAAGAATTTGTTTTGTATAGTGATAATCATGCATTGCAGTTTGTGACTCAACAGGAGAAGTTGAATCAGAAACATGCTAAATGGGT
>ML813621.1:58091-78098 GCA_009831015.1 Picea engelmannii | reverse complement strand
CTATCATACAGGCATTGAAGAAATGGAGGCATTACTTGATCCCGAAAGAATTTGTTTTGTATAGTGATAATCATGCATTGCAGTTTGTGACTCAACAGGAGAAGTTGAATCAGAAACATGCTAAATGGGTAGAGTATATGTAGAACTTTACATTTGTAATTAAACACATTTCAGGTACTGCTAACAAAGTGGTTGATGCTTTGAGCAGGAAGTGTTTGTTGCTGCAGGAGTTCTGAGTCAAAACATTGGGTTTTGAAAACCTTAAGGAGATGTATGCAGGTGATGCAGATTTTGTAGAGGCATATGAGGCAGCTGAGAATCCAGTTCTCAGAGGCAGAAGCCCATGGATAGATTACATGATCCAAAATGGACTGTTGTTCAGAGGCAATCAGATGTGTATTCCAAATTGCTCCATGAGGGAGAATCTGCTAAAGGAGAAGCATAATGGTGGATTGGCAGGGCATTTTGGCCACGATAAGACATTTTCAAAGCTGAGCGAAGCATACTTTTGGCCAGGAATGCAGTTGGAAGTCAAGAAGTTTGTTGACAGATGTAGAATTTGCCAGCATTCGAAGGGCAGGAAGCAGAATGCAGGATTCTATCAATCATTGCCCATACCCGAAAGGCCATGGGACGAAATTGGCATGGATTTTGTATTGGGATTGCCTAGGACACAAATATGACATGATTCGATCTTTGTGGTGGTTGACAGGTTTTCCAAAATGGCACATTTTATTCCATGCCATAAGACCAGCGATGCGACTCATATCGCAAATTTGTTTTTCAAAGAGGTTGTTAGGCTTCACGGGTTACCCAGAAGCATAGTATCGGACAGGGATACGAAATTCATTAGACATTACTGGAGGACACTCTGGAAGAAGATGGGAACTAACTTGATGTTTAGTTCTGCCTACCATCCACAGACGAATGGGCAAACAGAGGTGGTAAATAGAAGTCTGGGAGATTTATTAAGAAGCTTGGTGACAGAACACCACAGTAGTTGGGACAATGTGTTGCCACAAGCAGAGTTTGCATACAACGACTCAGTGAACAGGAGCACAGGAAAAATTCCATTTGAGATTGTATACGACAGGCAGCCAAGAGGAGTTTCTGAATTGAGGGATTCCGAACAGATAATAACTAAGAGTGTAAGCGGTGAAGAATTCGCAGAGGCAATGAAAGAACTTCATAGCAGAGTGAAGGAGCGATTGTTGGAATCAAACCAAGAGTATAAGCGCAGAGCAGATCAGCATCGGAGACAACTTCAGTTCGAAGTTCATGATCTAGTTCTGGCACACCTGAGGAAGGAAAGGTTCCCAAGAGGAACATACAACAAGTTAAAAATGAAGAAAATTGGGCCATGCAGAGTCCTAAATAAATTGGGAGAAAACACTTATGAGATTGAGTTGCCGGATGAGATCGGGATATCTCCGACATTCAATGTCTTAGACTTATATCCCTATAATGCTAAGGAAGCAGGAGCTGGAAGTGATGAACATCCAGAGGTCTAGTGGCAGAAGCAGATGCCAACTATAGAGAAGCAACAGATGGAATGCAAACTAGACAAGCGAGTAGGTAAGAAGACCAGGAGAAAAGAATACTATGAGTATCTGGTCAAGTGGAAGAAACACCCAGTGGAATATGTCAGCTAGGAAACTGAAGCAAAGATTCAAAAGCATGGACAGACCGTGCAGGATCTCATGGATAGGAGCCCATGAAATTTTTCAAGCCGAGGAGTATGATGCAGGAGCATCGCCAACACATCAAGCGAGCCAACATGAAAGCGGAAGACAGCTGGACAAGCCAGCACACATTTTTGAAAATGCCTTGAAATTGTTGCACATATCTTTAATCAACTCATTTAAGAGATGGTGCACTTGTATATTGTAATGGACCTTGAGCGGATAGCTATCATCCTTTTAGTAGATAGATGGCATTTAATTTAGTTAATGCTGGTAGATAGGATTTTAAGTCTAGATTTGATAGTTTAGAGTTCGAGAGGGAAAACGGATATAGACACCCTCATTGTGCATTGTATTATTATCAAGCATTCAGGAGAAGAGAAGGGCAAGCATAGAATACTGTATGAAGAACACCCATGTACAGGCATTTGAATTAATAGAAGGAAGCTTTGATTCAAGCACATGGTTTGTGTTGTTTTCTCTGTGTATTGATGTTATGCTCATGAATGTTTGCTTTCTTGTTATGCATTTTCTTTGCATATGTTGTGAATGTGATTTCATGTTTCAAACTAAAGTCTGAAAGGAAGGACGAATGAGTTTCAATTGTTTCTCTATCTGAGCAAGGATTCCTGCAAGGTGTGCAGTTGAAGTCATCTGCAAGGAGTGCGTTGATGGAGGCTCAGTAGTTTAACTTTTGTTCTCATTCACCTAGAAGTGGAAGTGGGTTGTTGAAGCCGTGCAAGGAGTGTGTAGGCTGAATAAGAAGTCTCAATTGTTAATCTGAGCAAAGGGAAATCAAAGACTGCTGCTGCAAGAAGTGCGCAGAGTCTGAAGGATTCAACACTGGAGAGTTGTTGAATGATTGCTGCGAGGAGTGCGTGCAAGTCCCTCTTAAATAATCAGAGTGGAAAACGCTCAGAAGGAATAGACCTTTGAAATCCCTGAAGGCTAAGTGCAGGGAAGCTATTGTTGGAATTCGGAGGAAAGCGTAGCAGGTTGGTGAGTGAACAAACGAGCCTCGTGGAGAGACACTTCTATATTTCACAGAAATCCTCAAAGGGAGAACGGATGGACGAAATCTTTGGAATATATTTCATGAAGTTCTGAGATCCGTTGGATCTCCCAGAGGTGCAAGGTAGTTATAGCGCAGGCATGGAGAGGATTCAAATCTCAGGAGGGGCAGCACCACTGATACAAGTCGGTCAGGGCCGTTGGATTGTTCACGAGATTACCTATCGAGACCTCGTGAGGAAAGTGTCCCCTAGAAACCCAAACCGGGAAAACCAACATATTCTATATTCATTCGTAATTATACATTGTTTACAATACACTATACATATATTAGCCAACGACATCCAAAACCCTAACCCAATGACCTAGATTAGTCAACAACCCTAATTCTTTAACCGAAAATAGAAAACCATCGACAAAAAACCATGTGCCAAAAAACCACATAAATATGTGACACTACTACTCATGCAAAGAATATAACACATACCCAAATTTATTCCATTACTACATGTACCTTCTCTTCCTTTTCTTGCAGGTCTTGCAAGCTTCCATCTTCTAAGAGTTGTGTCCACAGTTGGACACTTTTTTCCAACAAATCTGACATTTTATATATGGCCTATGTTAGACATTTCATATATTTTGTTGTTTATTGTTCTCGTTGTGCTCTTACTTATGGAGGAGTAGTGGGTACTACGCACTCCTCTAGCTCCTTTATCTGGTCCTTGTACTTCTCCAAGGCATGTGTTATTTTCCTAATTTTATCTTCAGTAGATACTCCCTCTGAGTGTTTGATGTCTGGGATGGTTCAAAATATTGTGCCTATGTACTTATCCATCTCTTCTACTCTTTGATGCACTATCTTATTTTCCTGCCCTTATTTGCTAGCTACTTCCTTCAGTGTGATATTCTCCTCTTGCGCTATCTGTAGATTAGTTGCATCAGACCTTTCCCTAGACTAAATTTGTTGCGTGAAACTTATTTGTAATTTATAGAGTGCCTTCATCAGGATCTTGTCCAATTCCAAGTCCAATGTCTACATGTCCTTCAAGGGATTATGTGTTGTCTCCTCATCTATGAGCAACATCTTAGGGGTGATGATAAAATTGGTGCTCCCCTCCACTGTAATTTGCATTGTTTCTCCATTGGGCACTCATTCCTTAGTTTTTGTTGGTTTTCCATTCAATGACTGCTCTTCTCTCATCCTCAACTGCTCTAGAGTAGTTTTTACTTCTTGTATTTGTTCCAGAATCGAAGCCCCATGGTTTTTTGCATTCTCCCACACCTCTGACAGCCGATCTTTGACTATCATGACCATTAGTTCCACATCATCTATTGTGAGTGATGTTTCCAGTGGTTTTCTATGGGCCTTTTCCTTCTTCCTGGAGCCACTTTATTTCTCCCTTGTGCTCTTATTTTTGGCGTCTAATGGCTCAGATGCTTCTGGAATATGTATATAGATGCCTACATCCTACCCAATTTATTCCTCCATGGGTATTTCCTGTGTCTCTACCCTTTCTTCTCTCCTGTGCACATGTTATTTTGTTCTTCTTGGTTCTTGTTGAATGCACAGTGGATCTCGTGTATAACCACGTTGTGATTTATTTTTTGTCCTTCTTTTCTTTTGTATAGGGATTATTCCCCCCACTTGGCCTTGTGTGACATTCTTCTTTTTTTTCACACTATTTATGCCTGTCTATCACATAGGGATTTTTTTTTCATGCGTCTTAGTCTATCCTCCTGGATTTGTCCTTGGGATTAAGAACACTTTCCATTCCTCGGGCCAATCCTCAACCTCCATATATATGTCATGCATCTTCACACCGTATATCAATTGTAGAAACTCATTGGTTGGTTCCTTCTTTTCCTATACCCAAATGCTATGGTGAAATTGTTTTATCTATCCAAACTCCTAGACAGTCTCTGGGGAAATCCTCCATGTATCAGCTGACTGGTTTTGGATCTGTATAGATCAAATGCATCGATGTTTATTTTTATTTTCCTTTGGGTCTATTGTTCTTCTAAGAGATGTGTAGTGGGCTTCACCACACTTTCCTATTCTCTAAAGGAACATTTTGTACATAGCCTCTTTCAATCCTACAAGTGTAATGAGGATGAGCCCTATTCCTATGTTTCCTTACAATCCTCCAAGAAATAATTCAACATATAAGGGCCCTAGCTCATTGAGCTCCCCTTTGTGCACTATGCTACAAATTCCACCACTCCTACAGGTAATTCCTCCTTTCTGCATGTGTGCATTAACTTGCACCCTAACAACCTTGTAGAAAATATCGTTGCAGGATCATTTATGTCACTAAGCCTGATTCCCCTATTTCCTCTCTCCATGCCGTAATTTGTCTTGATTTCATCAGAGATGGATTTTTCTTTGGTTTTATCCTCTAAGTACTGCTTTGGGCTCTCTCCATTTGTGGGTATCCCAGTGATCGTTGCGATCAAGTCCACATTGATAGGAATTGTCTTATCGATCCACAAAATTCCTCCATGCACCCTTTCTAGGAGTTGCTTCACACATCCATTGATGTGTATACCACACCGAAAGTGTGGTATATATATAAAATTCATGATCCATGTATTGTAGATCCCCAAGATCCACTGCACAGGCTCGAACATTGGCGTGCTTGATGGGCCCTCTCCTCTACTCTCCATATAGTTATGTTGAACCAAATTTGGGAATTTGGCTATGTCAACCACATCATGATCGAAGTATTTTATGGTGTCTACTCCTCCCACCATATCGTTGCCTATATTTACTCCCTCTGGTATTTTTGGCATCACTATTGTCAACTATGGCTATGTGCATGATATTCCTTGCGCACTGCTCCTAGCTCGTTCCTTCTTATTTCCTTGTGGGTATGACACCCTGACCTCTTGTATTCCCTGGTACTCTGTTTCATGCTCTTCTTCTGGCTCTAAGCTGTACTACGTTGAATCTATGGCATGGTTTCCCTACTGTGGCCCTTTTCCCTTGGACGAGTCATATTTTTTCATCTCTTCATCCTCTTCTGACTGCCTGACCTCCTATGTTGGGTTTTGTTCCTCCTCAACTTATGTGGTGTTTGGATCATATTCCATTGTATGGATCTCATCCACATACATGAATGTGGTCATATATTTTTTCCATGTTTTTGTCACCCAAGCACTACTTCTCTTGTTTCTCTCATCCCTTTTTGATGCTCCAACTCTCGATGGTGACGTTCTGCTAAAATCCAAACTGCTGAACTCTAATTCACCACTTTCTATCACGAATTATTACTCTCTCACTCTTAATCTTCGATCTTCATTCTTATCCTTAGAAAAAAAACACAAATGACCAAATTATCCCCCTTTTTTCGACTGTATAGCAGGACAATGTACTGACAGTTATTTCTCAAAGACACTTGTCACTTTTTCACTTTTTCCTACATGCTCCACTTTTTGTGTCTATCAATTATTTCCATCATGTAGTGTCTTCAACACTAGTTTTTCTGTGGCACATTGTTAATGCTAACAAATCTATTACACCAAAAACTCTCTAATATTCTTCTATCATTTTGTATTTTTTGAATCTTTCTTCTTTTTATGGATTTTTGTCTTTTTCTTCTAACATCTACTATATACAATATGTACAATCATAACTTTTCTCTCTTTTTTTACCTCAGGTTGTTAGGTCTACTGTCTTAATACAATTTCAGTCGACTTCCATTCACCGTTCCTCTGAGATTATTTCCTACAATATCTTTCAATTGTACAACACCTCCATTTGTAATGGCCTTTCCCTAATAAGTCCCTAACCATCTCATTTTGCAATTCCATCGGTGTTGTAGATATCTTCTATCATAGAGGAGAAATAGATCTCCTTCCTTAAATATTTTATTTTGCATGTGCCTATCATGTCGAGCTGTGTCCTTTTATTTTTATACCTCCTGATGAAATACTGCTAAAATAATGTCTTCTTCGAACACCACCAGTTGATCCAATCTTTCCTGCACAACACCTTCTTATGTCATGTTGGTGATTGTTTCAATGCAGAGATTAAGTACTAAATAATCCAATGGAACCACTGATTCCTTCCCATACACCAGTCTGGATGGTGTCTTTCATGTAAGCTTCTTGCATGTATTCATGTAAGTCCATAACACTTTTGATACCTTCAAATCCCAATAATCCTTGTTCACATTGCAAATCTTTGTCAATGCATTTTCTAGATTTTTTTTAAAAGCTTATATTGTACCATTTTCCTAGGGATGGTAAGGTGTTCTCTTCTGATGATATATCTTGAATTATTCTATCATGGCTCTATTTGTACTGTTAATACAATGGGTTCCCTGATCACTCAACAAAATTCTAGTACATCCAAATCTGGTCACTATGTTCTCAAAGAGAAACTTCACTGCAATCCTTCACTGGGGTTGCTTCTTCCCACCTAGTTAAGTATTTTTTCGTAGTAATGGTGTATTATTCTCCTCATATCCTTGCTGGTCGATTGATGGTTCCAATGAAATACACAACCCATTTATCAAACATTTGTAAAATTACTTGGGGCATAAGTGGCATTTCATCCCTTCTGGATGGTTTTCCCACCCTTTGACAGACATCATAGGTATGCAAGTATTACTTTGTGTCCTTATTTACTGTAGGCCACCATAATCCTGTGTGCAACAACTTTTATTCTGTAGGAATTCCTGCATATTTCCCTCCATCTATCCTTTCATGTGCTTCTACTAGCACCATGGAGCATTCATGCTCCATCACACATCTTCTCAGAATTCCATCTACACCTAAATTGTATAAATGACCTGCAATCAACTGATAGTCTACAATGCACACTACCAACTACTTTTTTTGTGTGACAGTAAATTACTTGGGAGGAATTCTTGTGCTCAATAATCCAACAATGTCAGCAAAATAATCATCAACAATCTGAACAGAAAATAAGTTCGGATCAGGAAAATTATCCTCCAAGTTCTTTGGCTCCTCTCGATTAGTAATTCTTCATATATGATCTGGTCCTGCATTCATCTTCCCTAGTTTTACTATGATTTCAAAATCATATTACTGAAACAATAACAACCATCTGCATAGCCTTCCCCTAAACACTGGCTTGTTAACTAGGTACTTCAACGTGGAATGATCTTTAAACATATTAAAATTTTGACCCAATAAATAATGTCTGAACTTCTGTGGGGAATATGCCATAGCCATACCTTCCCTTTCTGTAGTATTATAATTCTACTCAAAATCAGATAACTTTGTACTAGCAAAATATATTGGGTGATCAATGTCTCCTTCACCTAGTTGTTCCAATACTACTCCAAATGCAATGGATGAAGCATCCACATGCACATGAAATTATTTTTTCCAATTTGGAAAGCTCAAAATTGGTGTTTTCACCATCTTCTCTTTCAATATGTCCAAGCTCACTTGGCATTCATCATTCCATTGAAACTTGATGTCTGTCTTTATTAACTTCTCCATGGGCACAATAATCTTTCCATAGCCCTTTATGAATTTCTTGAAATATCATTTGTGGCCCAATGTTTCTCTCAACTGGTGCATTGAATTTCGTGGTGGTAAATTGAAACTAACAACAATCTTTGTAGGGTCTACTATCAAGCCTTTTTTGCATACAATGTGTCCAAGTAGGATGCCAAATGGTGTATCAAATATACATTTCTTAATTTTCAAGTAAATCTGACATTGCCTACATATCTCTAACATTAGCCTCATAATTTCTACATGGTCCTTTAATAAACTAAATAATGTCCAATCATCCAGATAAACTTCTAAAAAAATTATGTATAAAATCCTTGAATGAAACTACTAATACTCTGGAAAATATTGTTGGTGCATTCTTTAAACCAAATGGAGTTACTTTGTACTGATATGAACCCCACTCTATTGCAAATGTAGTTTTTTACATGTTCTCTGGAGCAATTCTAATCTAATGGTAACATGAAAATCCATTTGTGAAGGAGTATACTTCATGTCCTCCCACATTCTATAAAACCTCATCTGTAAATGGAGTAGGAAAAGGATCATGCAGACATGCATCATTTAAGTTCGTCATATCCACACAAATCCTAATTCGTCCAGTCTTCTTTTCCTGGACTACCATTGGACTAATCCATTTTGATTCTTCCACATGCTTGATGAATCTTGATTCTATCATTTTGTCAATTTCTACCTTAAATTTCTTCTTATAGATGTGGTTTAATATATATGGTCTCTATCTAACATGACTTGCATTTGGTCTGAGGGGTATCTTCATTTCTCGAATTTCTCCTGCTACCCCTTTCATCTCTGAAAATGTGGTTGGGAATAAATCACTATACTTTCGCAATAATTCAATTATCTTTTCCATTGTCTCATTGTCCCAGTAATATCCAATGTTGGCCATATTGGGATTCTCTTTGGTCCCAATATTGACCATTTTAATATTCATTGGTGTAGTAAATTATTCTAAGTGTAACTAAGGTCCTTCTAACCCTCTTTCTCCTTCCCCTTCTAATATCAGTATGCCACGTGGATTGTCTTTTGCTTCTTCATCCTCTACAACTTGATAGCAGTAAACCAACTTTTCAAGTGTTTCTTTTCTATAATCTATGTCTATTGTCACTGTATCTACCCCACATTCTTCAAATATATTCCCTTTTATCCTTTGTAATTCCAAATCCACCCATGGATTCTCACTTTCAAATGCAAAGTTCCTAATAAATTTATGTTGTATTGTGCCCCAACTCAAAATTTATCTCCACAGTTCCTACTCTTTGTACCAATTACTTGGTATTCCTTCTAATGTATGAATGAAGTAATTCGTTCATTCCCCTAGTGGTACTAATCTCCAGTTAATGACACAATCATTTATATGATGTCTCGGGTTCCTTCTTCCATCATACTTCTGTAAAGGTTTATCCTGCTGACTCCTACCAAATCTTATGCACATCAGTTGTTTACACTGATACTAGTCATGTATTACCTCCTTATGTGCACCCCACCATCATGCAGGTGTGTCCCTCAATGCTATATCCAACACTAATAAAATCTTACTATACAAAACCTCTAATTCAAACTATGTCTGGAAGTTTTCTAAATTTTCCTCTTCAATAAATGTGGGAAACTATCTTACTTATGTCCCAACCCATCTTACTATGAATGTAATTCTATCACACCTCCTAAGTATTTCCTTCCAATTTTATACTCCAGTATCTAAATCTGACATGTCAGAATTGATACTCCTCTAACTGAGTAATCCATCTGTTGTTGGATTCACATAATCTTATTCTCACACAGTCATCCTATACAACCAGTTCACATCATCCTATAGAACACTATCAGGCATAGGTTCTACATATCTTTCACAATATGAAGGATATAAAGGTGCTACTACCCTAAAGTTCCCAACTTCAAATATCATCTTTCGAGTCTTTAAATTAATTATGGTTGATTATCAAAGGCCCAATTAATTCCCAATAGTTTTGTAAATGATATATACTCATCCACCATATCCATTAATTCAAAATCAGTTGTGGTGCACACACCATCTAGATTCATTGTTGTATTCTTCAATATACCTATGAGAATCACTCTCTATTGGTTTTCTAGCTTTAGCTAGATATTGGAATACCCTAGTTTAGTTTCTCCCATTGCTTCCCAAGTCTTCTTTGAAAAAAAGTTGACATCTGATCCTAAGTCTAGGATAACATTTCCCATATTAAAGTCTCATATATTTGCATTCAATCTAAACTCTCTCCTAGTTATTTTATTTCTATAGACCTAATTGATATTCTTCGGTTCTGTTCCTAGCCCTTCTTCTATGCTAAATTTCTCAAGCATATTTCTAAAAAAATCCATGGCATTCTTATCATTAAGAAATTTAAAGAAATATTCTAGGAAATTCTTTAAGTTACTTACTTTCTCTATTTTATCTCCTTTGTAAGTGTGATCCAAAGAATGAGGCATATAAAAAATAAGAGTATCATACCTAGGTGTAGTGTTTGATGTGGATGATTCAATCTCCTTCAGAAACTCCTTTGCTTCCTTGAAAGTTTCCTTCTCCTTCTTTTCATAAAATTGTTGTTGCGGTTGAGTGTTCTTCTGAATCCAACACTGAAATTCCTTCTTCTAATCCTGTACATCTGCTCCTATCTTCAATCCTCCTCTAATAACTATATTAATGTTCCCCATAAGATCCCTTATTTCTATATCAATCCACTGAACAATTTTTTTGTTTATATTCCACTTCTTCTGGATGTTTGTCATCAACTTTGGGCACTCTGCGGTCACGTGATATGTTGTGCAAAAATACATACATGTTGTTGCTCATTGAGGAAAATATTTGGCATCGTGTCCTTGTTGTTGAAAATTATGGAAGATAATAGGCCCTATTCCTCTTCCCATTCCTTCTCTTCCTGTACCTCTAAATCCTCCTATCTTCCCCTATGGATCCATGTTTTATTGATGATGCTATGGTTCATGATTATGCTGTGGGGTTTGATGAAACTGTGGCACTACTTGGAATTGGTGTGCATTGCCAAAATGTGGTGCAGTATGTCCTGTCATCAAATCAACTTTCATATTGTATGAATATGAGGTTCTTTCCTTCATTAACTCCATATTCCTACAATTTTTGTCTTCATGACCTACTGACTTACAAAAGTTACAAAAAGTACTCTTTGATTATGTCTTGTACTTCTGCATCATAGGGCAGTGATAAGGATCATTCCCATAGCGCTTTCATATTTCACACCAAGGCCCTCCTGTAGGAAATGGATTTGAAAAACCTACTCCCGGGTACTGCACAAATGTCAGACACTCGTTCTTGTGATGTCCCTATGATATGCATAGGGTACACCACATTGCTTCTCTTTTCTCCCTACTTTTATTATGGTTCAATTGCATTGTCAAGTTATTTAGATCATTTGTCTCAATGGGTATTTAAAGTGTGGTAATAGATAATTTATAAACAACTACATGTGTTTCATATCAAAAATGGGATACTTCAATTTACCTTTCAGTGTCTTAAACCTGATTGATGTCCCATACAGATTATCCTGGTTTTGGTCTAGCCTCAATCATATTATTCATAAACTAATCCTCTGATTTTTTCCTATGAAACTCAATAATCAATGCCTTCTTAATCTCTACTATTTTTCTTGGTGCACCCTGTGGATTGTTTATTGCTAGGTTCATGTACCAATCCAATGCACGGTTTTCAAATTTTATTGCTAACTGCACTACTTTTGTTGCATCATCAATGATTTTTTTTCTTCCCATATTCTCTCACACATGAATAGGTTATTTTGTGGGTATTATATTCCATCCCCATGAAACTATGGTAATATTATCGTTGGATCTACGCCTGCCATTGTTGAATGTGTTGTACCTACTCTACGTGGTACTATTATCTGTGTGTTGTTGTTCAGACTTGAACTCTCACTATTGTTGCTATTGGTACTTCCACTTGTACCACTACTTGTGCTGCTACTAGTACTTCCACTTGTACCCTCACTTCTATTTCAATTTCCTAGATTCCTCTGATCGTCAATCACTTTTTGTCTAAACAACTCTTTCTTTGTCAATGTGTTAATTGTACATGGGGTTGTAGGTTCTACAATGATTTGGATCTAGACATGGGTATATGCTTCCTCATTTGATCTCGCTCCTCTAGTATTTCTTTCATATGTGGTGCGCAATATTTCTTCAATGTGCTCCACAACACATAGATCCTCTACCTCTTCCTCATCACTTTCCAATCCTTCCCTCTTGGCTACATCTTTTTTATTCCTATTGAGATTATACTGGTAGGGTCTTCCACTACGTATCGTTCCTTCCTTTTGTATAATTTCCCGGATCTCCTCTTGATCCATAATAATGGGATCCTTCTCTTTAATGTGCTCTTCTCTATCCATTTCCCCCTCCATATCATAACTTTCTCACTATTTCCTCTAACTCCCCCATGCACACATGGTAGTTTATCTATCTTATTCCATGGTTAATACCCCTTTATCATGCAATAATATCTTGATCAAAGTGTACAACAAATTGATGTACCTTCCTCTTGGACCCTTAATAAACTCTTGTTCTTATACATTGTAAGACATCGATATATCTATTGCAAACTCAGTGATATACCCCACTACAATGTTGTCTAGCCAGAAATATACTACACACATAATTTATTATTTACCCTTTTCAGACGTGCGATACTTTCTTATGTCCAATCCACTAATATAACTATATTTTTTGGATGGGTATGTTTAAACCATGTTATCCACTCTTTCAATAGCGTGGGAAACCACTAAAGAAACGCTCATGTATTTCATTGAATACGTATCTTTCCAAATACTATCTTGGCTTAAATCTAGAGCTTCTATTATCTTTATGGGAAAAATCTAGTTCTTGGACTATCAACCGTATTTCAATATCTTCTTCCATGGGTTTCCAACCTAAAACATCCCCTTTCTTAAACCCTCTCACTATACTATGTGATACATCCCTCCCGATCTAATCTTCTGATTTCCAACCGGTAATGGAACCATTGTTGGTTTTACTTATGGGTTGAACCAGGTTCTAACTACATGATTTCCAAATTCCCTTCTACCATCAGACCTTCTGGATATCCGAAAGAAACACAACATACACAGTGCATTGCGTAGTATCACCTGAGATGACTTCTATGGGTGGATGCATGACTCATATTTCTACAACCATGGGATGGGATGTATTTCTCTCTCATAGGAATTAGATTTTCTCAACTGCTAACCCTCGAATACCCATATATTATGCTAACTCTAGATCTTACCATTGACACAACATATAACCAACAAACTTCATTAATCATATTAGAATCTAGTATTCCATGATAAGTATTTATCTACTATAACACAATATTTTGATCTAAACAATAGTTATGACATTCATTCATTTAGAGCCATCCTACAGATTCCATCAATTTATTCTTAGTGTGCATTTCTATTTCCTTTATCATTTAACATGTTCATCATAAAATTACTAAAGAAAATACAATCAGAAACATCGCATACATTCGCACAAATGGCGCAAACCACCTTCCCTCAAAATGGCTTATTGACCTCCCAGTCTTGGATCATTTGGAATGATGAGTTGAAGAAATTCCTTGAGTCCCACACACATAGGCCTCCTCCTCAATTGACCATGGCTATGACCGTGGGTCTATCTCCTCACAACGTGGACTTCAACAATATTATGAATCCACCCTTTTCCTTTTCCTGAAACCTGTTGTTTCGAAGTTCCAAACTTATGTCACGTGTCTCCTCAGAGTTTTTGGCCCAACAATGGTTTGGGTTTCATGACTTCTCAAAACTCTAGGTCTCTCACTCTGAAATTTTGGGTTTCTGATTCCCAAACTTCCAAATATATTGCCACGTACTCCTCTTCGATCAATAGTCAATGTTGAATTACGACTTCGGACTTCGTGAATCTATTTTCGTCAAGTTCTGAACTTGTCAAAATCAGGAGTATTGAAGCACTCCACAACTATCCTCCATGTATCCTTCCCATATCTAATGGTATGGAACCACTTGTCTCCTTCTTGAATGAATCTTTTCCACAGTCCTGGATGGGGAGTTCAAGGACTTCTCTCCCTTGAATAGTTTCCACCGCTATAACTCCTGATCTTTACTTCCTTGAATTCCTCTGAAAAATTTCTTTAACACTCGATTGAATTATTGATTTGTGCACACCTTGCAACAGAATTTCATCCACAACTTTACTTCTCCTTATGGATGGCCTCTCACTCCTTGTGACTATCCTCCAACCACTTTTTGTCTCTTGTGACTGAAAATCACTTTATCCCTCCTAAGCATTCAAGTATGAAAAATATGTTGTGCACTCCTTGCAGATGTCAATGCACTCCTTGCAGACATGAGGCTTCACTATCTCTTCTGAGATTTCGAGTCGAAATAGACTCAGTCACTCACTCCTTGCGGGAACTATGCCCCTATTGAAATCACTCAACGAAGAGAACCAATTGAAACTTATATATTCCTCACAGTGACTCATACATTCAACAAAGAAAATGCAGTCATAGATTTAAGAACAAGAAATAAAAGAGAATTGAAAAACAATAGAAGGATTACCTTTTGCTCATTCTGATAGACACAAAACAACACACATTTGGGACAATATGTTCCTCTGTTATATTCATCCAAATGGAACTTACATACATTCACACAATATTTCTCTATATCTCCCAGCTCTTGTCTTACAATGGTAATCTACACACTAGATTTAACAACCTCTCCTCGACAATAATACAATGATTTATATAAAGGGACTCTCTTGAGTTCTTCCCGCCAACTACTCTATGTTATCTTAATGGAATTGAATGCTATCAACTACTTAATACTTACTACAATAAATAATGATTCATACATATAAGAGCGCAAGATCCAAATCTGTACTGTGATCCGATCCATAAAACAAAATACATTCCCCCATCAATCTTATGTGATGGCTTAGCCTCCAGTCATTAAAGATAGTCATAAATAAAAAACATTTTTCAGACATTTGATTAATACATTAATCTTTTGAAATTCAAAATGTTTCAAAATATGTGCTAGTGCACCCAATTATCTTCCACACTTGTGCTTTTTTGGAGATGCTCCCGCCTCATACTCCCTTGGTTGAAAAATTGATGGACTCCTATCCATGAGCTCTTGCACCGATTTTCCATACTTCTGGATCTCTACTTCATTGATGATGGAATCTTCTCACCTCAAAAATATTCTTCAATGATGGCCATTCTCTGATCGCTTTCACCTTTTCAGGATACATCTTCAACTCATTTGAAGAAATCACAAAACCCAAATATATGAGCTCTGTCTTCATGAAAGAGGAATTATTTAGATTAATTAACAATTTCTCTCACTGCAACCTCCTCATCACCAATGTTAAATGTCTCAAGTGTTCCTCCTTAGTGTTTCTAAATACCAGTATATCATCCATATATACGATTACAAACTTACCAATGAAATTTTTAACACTTCATTCATCAGTATCATAAAAGTACTCGCCGAATTTGTTAAGCCAAAAGGTATAACAAGCCATTCATATAAACCCTAATTCATCTTGAATGTTGTTTCCCATTCATCACCTTCTCTCACTCTGATATGGTGATATCAACTTTTCAAATCTATTTTTGAAAAATAGTTAGCTCCAGTCAGGCAATCCATCAAGTCATCCATCCTTGGTAATGGAAATCTATATATGATGGTGATCTTGTTTATGGATCTTGAGTCCATACACATTCTCCATCCACCATTCTTATTTTGTCTTAATACAATTGGTATTTCACATGGACTGAAGCTTTCCCTAACCAACCCCTTGTCTAGCAGATCTTGAACCTATCTTTTCACTTCCTCATTCTCTTGAGGCATCAACCTGTACCTTATTTATTTGGTAGGATTTCTCCTAGTATCAAGTCAATATGATGATTGATTCTTTTGATAGGTGGCAATGAGTTTGGCAACTCATCCACTACAATGTCAACAAAATTCTTTAGCAGTTCCTAAAATTCCTCAGGAAAATATGCTAGTGAAGTACAGGTAAGGATAACTCTCGGCTTCCTCACTACAACAAATTGCATCTCCTATTCCTTCTTTACTTCCTTCAGGAGTTCCTTCCCATTCATGAGAAGTATGATTGTGTTGAATTCATCCTTCACCTTCTTTTCCTCAATTGGAGGCAACATATGTGTTGTACCATTCTTCTTTAAGGTGTATGTATTCCTCCTCCCATCATGAATAAAATTTTTTTCATACTTCCAAGGTATTCCCAACAAAACATGATATACATTGATGGGAATCATGTCACACAAAATTTCAACTCTATATCCTCTTATTTTAAATTCAACCAGGAATTGTCGAGCGACTGTTACCTGATAGCCTTTTTGCAACCATGAGATTGTGTACGACATCGGATGTGTATTCATCTCCAGTCCTAGCTTCTCCACCATTTTTTTGGATACTATGTTGCCAATGCTCCCATTGTCAATTATCACCTTTCAAACTCTATCCCTTGTTTTGCAAGCTATCCTAAACGAATTATTCTACTGTGCTGGCTTTTCAGGTTCTGGCGCTTGCTTTAAAAGAACCTTCTTCATCATCAGGGATCTTCCATCCTATGCACCTTATTCCTCATCATCTCTCTTTTGTGACTCTAAGATGTGAGCTTCTCCTCCTCCTTTATTCCTCTCAAGACAATCCCAAGACATATGTCCAATTTTTCCACAGGCATAACATCTTACTTCTCCTCCTCTACCTCTTCCTCTTCCTCTGGGAAAAGAACTTCTACCACCACTATACCTTCCTCGGGAACTCCCTCCTCTCTCAAAGTGACTATGTGGCTTCTCTGTCTCATCCTTTGGATTCTGCTCTTTATCATGGGAAACTCCTTTGCCTCTGTTCAAACTTCTACCTCTGTTTTGTTGACTCTTCTTATTGGCCAACTTTTCCTCTTCTTTCAACACCATTTCATATGCATCCTCTACAATCCTGACTATTTCCATGCTGATATCGTCCTGAATATCATATCTCAGGCCATTGATGTATCTAGAAAATTTCTCTTTGTCCCTCTCTCCCTGTCCAACTCTAATGTTCAATTTGTAGAACTTTTATGTTTACTCCTTCACAATCAATCTTCTCTCTCTTAGGTTTTGCATCCTCCTAAACAGAATTATCCGGTAATCCTTGGGAATGAATTTCTCCTTTACCTTGGTTACCATTTGATCCCAAATCTTGATTTTTTGTTTTCCCTTGGTCCTTTTGTCAGCCTACAGTTCATCCCACGACAGCACTGCATGTCCTTTTAACCTAGTGACAACATGTTTTACCTTTTTTCCCCTCTTCGAAATCTTCATAGTCAAAATACTTGTCCATGGATCATATCCATTCAAGCAATTCTTCGGTGTATAAATTTCATTCATACATAGGGATGTCAATCTTCTCTCTGGTACCTTATTTGATAACTACTGTCAACAAGCATTCTTCCGCAACATCCTCAACTACGACTTCTTCAACTTATATGTCTTCCATCTCTGCCTCACTGGCATATACAACATCAAGCACTCTCCCTTGTGCTATTTATGTGGCATCCAAACTCACACATAGTTCTCTCATCTCCCTTTCCATATCTCTATTGGCAACTCGTGGGTTAGCACGTCTTCTAGGTGACATTGTGTTGACGCTTCTGATATCTCTCCTCTTGATATTAGTTTTACTCCTCTTCCTACAGAAGTCAATTCTATACTCACTCTGATACCACTCTTGGCTCAAATCCCCTTCCCTCCAAAGGGCTACTCAACCTCCCGGTCTTGGATTGTTTGGAATACTAAGTCAAAGTGACTTCTTGGGTCCCTACGAGCACCCAAAATTATTTTACCCACACAAACAAGCCTCTGCCACAAGTGACCACGACTATTACTCTGGGTATATCTCCTCGCAACTCGGACTTCAAGGATATTTTGAATCCTCCCTTTTCCTTTTCCCGAAACCTGTTGTTATGAAGTTCCAACCTTCTGTCACGCGTCTCCTCAGACTCGCTAGCCCCACAAGGGTTTGAGTTTCACGACTTCACAAAACTCTATCTATCTCAATCCAAACTTCCGAGTTTCCAATTCCAGAACTTCCTAATCTATTACCATGTACTCCTCTACGATCAATGGTCAATATTGAATCACGACTTCGAACTTCACAACTCTTCTTTCGTCAAGTTTCAAACTTGTTGAACTCTGAAGTATCAAAGCGCTCCACAAGTATCCTCCTCGTAGCCTTACCAGATCTGATGGTCTGGAACCACTTGTCTCCTTCTGGAATGAATCTTGTCCAAAGTCCTAGATGGGGACTTCAAGGACTTCTCTCCCTTGAAGATTCTCCATCACTATTCCTCCTGATATTTACTTCCTTAAACTCCTATGAACAATTTCTTCGACACTCGGTCGAATTATTGATCTGTGCACACCTTGAAACATACTTGCATCCACAACTTTACTTCTCCTTATGGATGGCCTCACACTCCTTTCAACTATCCTCCAACCACTTTTTGTCTCTTGTGATTGAAAATCACATTATCCATCCTCAGCATTCGAGTCTGAAAACTCTGTCACACACACCTTGTGAACTTCAATGCACTCTTTGCAGACGTGAGGATTCACTATCTCTTATGATATTTCAAGTCGAAACAAAATCAGTCACACACTCCTTGCGGGCACTATGTGTTAAGGTCCTAACCCGCACATAGGTAGATCAATGTTTTCAGATGTAATAAAGGTCAATATTAATAAGGCCTTTCAACAAAATAGAATAAGGTGGATGTAAGAAGACCTAATAGAAGTTTCCACTTCTAGAAGGATCTTCCTCTAGATGCTTCTCTTAATAGACATATTTAGTATAAATAAGGGTCAAGGGTATGAGAACCCTAGCTTGGAGATTATTGTAACAGAGCATTGCTCGATTGGAGGTTGCCCCCTCGAAGAGGCCTGTGAACATTGATTTATGAATCAAAGTGTTATTTCTATTGCTATTTCATATATCATTTCTATGTATTGTGAAGATTATGCTGGATATTTTACTATTATTCTGCCATTTCTAGCATTTTATTTCTGTTCTGCATATTTTATATATCTGGTATCTTGCAAGTGGTATCAGAGCACTTTCCTTGGCAAAAATTGTGGGTATTTTTTTTTTCCAGGGTAGAGACGTATTCCAACATCTTTAAGCCACAAAGATCTTTCATTACACGCATAAACCCGCAGTTGAGGGATTCATACATGTAGGAAATACAAGTGTTTCTTAAGCGTACATCTGTTGGCCACCCTTGTAACCCATGTTGGTACCCCTTCGAGTGGTAGTCCATCAGACAACACCTGTGTATGGATCGGCCTAGATTTCCTGAAGCCCTCTTAGATAAACCTATCAATCACCAGACTGCTATAGTGTCACTAAGAATAACACTCGGGAAGATACTCTCTAGTACCTGGGTAGTTGGGTAGTAGGGCTAAGGGTATGGTCTATCCTCCTTAGTTAGTGCCCTGAGATATTGGGCTGAGTACCACTATTGGACCCTGCACGTATATCAGAGAGCTATAGCACAGGGAAAACCCTTGTCTGTAGAACCCTTGAATACCTAGCCTTTGGGGAACATAAATATAAACATAAATAAATTAAACCGGCGAGATCTATTACCACGCATATGTGTTCGGGTTGCTAAGTAAATACTCTCTGGTTCAAAATTTGGGGATTTCAGCACTGTAGCATTCTTCAGACCAAAGTATAACCCCACA
>ML813621.1:28384-46775 GCA_009831015.1 Picea engelmannii | reverse complement strand
CTCGGAGCGAGCGGAATGCCCCCTTGTTCTGAAAGTACGGAACTAAAAATGCTAAAAAAATAGTCGGTAGACACTTCACTCCTCAAGAGAGGAATGGGATCAGCCGAACATGGCATCCGTGTGAAAACTTTGGTAGATTCGACACTCTCCAAGAGAAGAGTGGGATCAATCAAATATCATGACGATGTGACCACTTTATCAACCAATGACTACATAGGTTGCGAGACTACATGGTATAAAGGCACCTCACCCCTCAAAAGAGGACTAGGATCAATCAATGACTTCATCAACATGACCACTTTCTCAACCAATGGTTGAATAGGTTGAGAGACTACAAGGTATAAAGGCACCTCACCCCCCAAAAGAGGAGTGGGATCAACTGATGACTACATCGACATGACCACTTTCTCAACCAATGGTTGAATGGGATTAGAGACTACAAGGTCTAAAGGCACCTTAGCCCCCAAACGAGGAGTGGGATCACCCGATGACTACATTAGCGTGACCTCTTTCTCAACCAATGGTTGAATAGACTGCGAGGAAACCTCATAAGATTCAGAATAAAAAGAGCTTGCAAATAGGGACCACAATATTCATACCTCTGGAATGTCAGGGCACATATGAGTAAGGTGATCTCCCTTGCATAACTTACAAGGGAACTTAGGATTACATCCTATCCATCTAAGTTTCTCAATAGAATCAACCCCTAGCATGACTAGCAGTGGTTAGTTGCACATCTCCAACATGACTTGCAGAGGTTAGTGATGGGTCAATAACATGACTCGCAGAAGCTACATACCTATTACCAGTATGACTATCAATGATTGGACTTTTTCCCCCAGCATGACTTGCAAAGGGTGGGTGCATTCCCCGAGCATAACTTGCATAGGCTAGGTGCTGGTATTCAACGTGACTTGCAAAGGTTGTCGACCTATCTCCAACATGACTCACAGAGGTTGGTGATTTCTTCTTCTTATTCTTCCTCTTTCTATTTCGTTTAGACATTCGGTTACTAGTAACTGTACTTTCACCAGAGGCAGGAGAAGGAGGAGGAGAAGATTTTGATGATGAAGAAACATCAACAGGGTGCCCATGACTTAAGGTGATTAACTGAGAAGTTTCAAGAGAATTTGGGACATTTGGAATGGTACCCAACCAAACCGGTAGTCCCACATTCAACCCAAGAATGTACAAAGTGGCCATCAAAGGGACACCAATGTTTTCGAAGAAGGGAAAAGCACAAGAATCCCCTTATGAAGGGGATCCTTGGTTGGTATCACTGGGAACTTTATCCATGAAGATCTTATTCACATATTCTCCCATTGTGAGATCGTTCAAGTCTGTAAAAGTCTCTCACACTAACTATGGAAAACCAGTGTTATCAAAACAATGCCTATAAAGAGGCAGCTCCACGTTTCTAAGAAGAAGACAGAAAAGTCCTCACGACCAGTGAAGTGGACGGTCTACCACCCTAGGTCAGAGACCCAAAGCAATGACTGTATAAATTACTATGGAAAACTAGGGAGCACAGAGCACACACTAAAATTTCCTAAAGGAAAATCAAGCAAACGACTAACTAGTTGGAAGAACAGTTACACCAACCAACACTAGAGAAACTTACCAGTGCAAGTGCAACTCAAATACAGAAGCACCCTCCGGGCATACTCTGCAAATCGTGGCCCGATTTCTACCCTATCTAGTACATTATACCCCATCAGTCACCTATGTAAGTCCCTAAAATAAAGGCAACTAGGTTTCTAGCTCGTGAACAATCACTAGGTGAGTACAGTCGACAGTCGGGTGGACCGCAATGAGCAGGGTATCAAGCCCAAAACCTATCAAGGGTATCGAAATAAGTTTTTCTGGAAGACGACTGAGGACCTTGAATGGATTCGAGACCCACGAAGCTCCATGGAAAATGCGACCAATGGAATCCCAAGACAATTCCTCTATATGTGTTCCCCACTATGCTTGGTCCGAATTTGGAGGGGTTATCTCCGCTACCTTTCTGCACGTGACCTCATGTTTATCCCCTATTTTAGAGGGTGGTCCCAGATAATTTCCAAGTTACTATACTTCTACTCTCTTTAGCACAAACTCGTATGTTTGTTTTATAGCCTTGAAGTGTTTCCTCTCCAACTCAAATCAAGGCTCTAGCCTAATCTAGTTGATGGACCCTACAAACATAAAGTCTAGTAAATTTTAATTATCGTTCTTTTTACTGGCTTGATTTACTCAAAAAGAGTACGGTAGTGAAACTGATGTTGTTAAGACTCTTGTGAAAAATGATGAAACTTATATGAACACTAGCAAAGAATGATTATATTTCTTATTTTTTCTTTTTGAAATGATTTTAAAATTAGAAGAAAACACAACGATATGCTAATTTCTTTTTGTTTTTCAAATAACAATGCAAAGAAAATGCCAGGAAAGAAAGAGATCTAACAAACTAATTTTTTTTTTTTTAATATTTTCTTCCAATCAAAGCAGAAATAACAAAATATTCTAAAAGAAACTGATGAATGCACAATTCAAAATGCAACTCATTTTTCTTAAAATTTCAAGCTAAAAATAAGTTTAAAAAGCTAAGAAATAGAAGAAATATTTTAATGAAAAAGAAATCTATGTTGGATTCCAACCTAGGCTAAATATGCTATGACAAGGATTATAATCAGACAAGAAAATCCCTGAAAAAATGACTCTTTACAGGAAAGAGGATGACTACCTCTTCAAAAAAAATTCTAGATAGACACATGACTGTCATTTCAATAGCTAGCATATGTGCATGGGATTTCCAAGGGTAGGGTGAGTATGCATGCATGAAGGCCAACTATAGGCTGCGTGTGCCTCTATTTCTTCTCAAAAAACAAAGAAAAGCATCTAAGCTTAGGCAAGGAGTACTGTTATTGAAAACCAGAACCCCTTAAAGGTGCAAAAACATACTTTGACAAAGAAGAGGCAAGAAAACTTTAGCAAAACAAAGATAATCTTGAGGTTTTTACCTGACTATAGATTGTTCCATTAGAGACCTATAAGGACCCAAAAGATCCCTGAGAAGGATCACTTATGCAGGGGACAGGATGACTGCCTCTTCCTGAGAAGGATTTGTTGAGTTCTCAGACACGCAGCTAGCACTTCATCAGCAGGCGTACATACGTGGGCTGACTAAAGGCAGGGTGCATGCATACTCATGCTATCCCACTACAGGGAGCATATGCCTCTTAAGACTCTCAAAAACATAAAATAAATATTCAGGTAATCAGAGTAGGGAAGACTGGTATTGAGAACCAAAACCCCCGAACACTCAGACTTCTTGCAGAAACTCAAAAAAGGCAGTAAAACCAATTTCAAAATACCCAATAAAAAATCCCCAAAGAACCCTAGAAAATCCCCAGTACAGTTTCCAATTCTGATGTGAGTGGGAAATCCCACTTACGGACTTAACATTTAAGGGCTCTAATCATGCATGTAGAAACTGACCATTTAAAGGCCTCTCCTTTTTTCTATTCTTCCAACACATAACCCCACATTCATGAAATACAAAGGTGAAAACAAGATTAGGTAACTACCTTAAATCCTTCGTTTGATGTCAATCCCTTCTCTTTCACTCACTCCTTGACTGCAAGACTCCTCGCAAAGATGACCTACATTCACACATGGACAAACAAAGAGATGCAAACATGCATTTCATACACTAATTGTTGGGTTAGATGTGACAATATGATGAAATAAATACACAATTTGAACACATGATATGGTGGGCTGAAAAAAGTATTCCTTTTTGTATTAATCTTCACAAGAGTAAACTTACAATATGTGGCCAGCACTGCTCCTCAAACCTGGTCCTGGGCTCCTCTTCACAATGCACCAACTACTCAACCTCACAAAACAATTGCAGGAAATTGGGGCAAAGGAGGGATAAATTTGGGCAACGTTTCTATGCTCTTCTTCTTCTTCTTTAAATGGGACCCCTACCCCTTCTTTTATAGGTAGTTATCCAGTTGAATGACGGGCCATAGGCAGTCAAACGGTTTTTGCAATTTCCCAAAACTCTGTTTCCTGTCTGCAACTTTCCATTTTTCGTGCTTTTGTCAGAATATGCGGGCTGTAGACAGCCTACATGTGCATGCATGAGTGTGCACGTGGGTTGTAAAAGGATATGGCGTGTATGGCTCAAAAAGAGGGCTTTTCATAAGATCTTGGCTTAAGAAAATGGAAACTAGTAGGGCCAAAGGCTAGGTATGTAGCATGGGTTCAAATTAGTTTTATAACATTGAGGCATTGGAGATGGCCATGAAACTAAAATTGCCCCCTATGGGAGAATCCAACTCAAGTATGAGTCAAATTGTGAGTCATCTAACTAGCTTATATCTGTAGGTTGAAGATATGAAGAAAGACAAGGGAAGAGATAAAAGAGAAGACATATGGTGTATCAGATGCAAATCAAAAGGCCATGATGAGTATCATTGTCCCCTATTTCATGAGTACTTGGCCTCGGGAGCTCTGAGCCCTTTGAAGTAGGTTACTCTACCCTGGTGCAAGGTATGTAGAAATATACATTTCCCTAGTGAATGTTACTACATGCAAAAATATGTTCATACACCTAGAAATATTTACTACACATTCTGTGAATTTGTGGAGCATGATGAGAAATATTGTAGGGATTCTGACCTCCTACACGAAAGTTCAAGAGACACATATATAATTCAAGGAGAGATGCATCATGAAGGAAATTCTACATATTTTAATTCCCCAAGAAGAGGAAACTTCAACCCTTGCAGTGGATTCATAGGAAGAGGACGAGGAGGAGGCATGGATCGAGGTCAAGGTCAGATCATTTGTTATAACTATGCACATCCAGGACACTTGGCAAGGGACTTCCAGAACCCTTGTATCACTTGCATCTACTTCAACTCATTTGAACATGTCATTGAATATTGTCCTATGCTATTAGCCAAACTTCAGGAGAAACGAGGAGGAAACCAGCAAGTACAACTAATCTCAGTGGAACCTCGCAAAGAGGATCCTAGAGTCAATGTTATCTCTAGAGGAGGCGTTGTTACAAGAGAATATAGAGTGACCCCAAGGAAGACTACAAAATAATCAAGGTTCAGAAGAGCTGCAAAGAAGACACAAGTGTTTGATCTAAGGAAAGAAAAGCAGACATTTGAAGAGGCAAGAAAATAACTTGGAAGAGATCAGGATTCTTCATCAAATACAACCAAAAGTGAGATAATTTGGAATGCCTCTGAAATTTGATCAGTATGCTTCGCCCAAAGAAGGAAAATAAGTAAGAAATATTATGCAATTCTTATGCACTTGAATCAATTTGATTAAGGATGAAAGAGTTGTATAAGAAATACAAAATTTGATCAGACAGCATAGATCCTCTGCTGAATAAAGAAGTACATCAGGTATCCAGAAAGAGAAGGACAAATAAGGAACTACACCTCAATGCTCAGATTGGATATTATGACATAGATTATGTGGTCCTTGACTTAGGGTTAGAAGTCAATGTTGTGATGAAGCATACCTAGGAACTGATGGGAAAACCTAAGTTGATTTATTCTCCTATCAGGCTCGAGATGGCTAATCAGCAGGTAGTAATCCCCTTTGGAATACTGGAGCATGTCCCTGTGGACATCGACGGGGTAAGAACATTTGCAGACTTCGAAGTGATTGATATAGTTGACGATAGTTGTCCTTATCCTGCAATGTTAGGAATTGATTGGGCCTTTAAAATTCCACTATTGTTGACTTAAAGAAAATAAGAATGACATTTGAAGGTGATGGCCTTAGGGTCATTTCACCTCTTGATCCTGATGAAGGTCACAGATACACAGAACCCATCAAGGAAGAAGACCGCACATACGAGCTAGAGAATATATTTAAATTAACAACAAGACAACATGATTACATTAATCCTACAATAGATGGTAATTTAAGCTGGCGAAGTGACAATGCATGCTCATCATATTCGGAAGAAGCACTAGAGAAATGGCAGAACAAAATGTATGAATTTTATGCACGGAGGTGTTCTATATTGACCAGGGAAGTTCACTGGTTTGGCACAAAAGTAAGTAATATTCCCACATTTGATGGTTTAAATCATTTAGAAACGTTCTTATTAGAATTTGAATAAATTGTACCAGTACAATAGATATTGTTGGCACTAGATGAGGCCTTGAAAGCAACGCTAGTGAGATGGTGGGGAACACATAAAGAGACCATCGTGAACTGGGTGCAATGTCGCACTTTAATGATAGTGCTCTTTTTAGAATAGGTCAAAGGGTGTGAAGTTCATTACACAGATCAGAGTTTCTTGAAGGACCATGTGTGAAGTTGCGAGGAAGCCTAGACCAACATTCCTCAAGAATAGTGGGTGCATAAATTCATTAACACTTTGGACACAACGCCTATTAATTGGTATCTTCAAGCAGAGTTGTGCCTCACCAATGCAGATTGGTACGGTATGACTTAGAACTTTGTAACAACATTTTTATTTGAAATTCAGTACCCTACACTATATCAAGCCTTACAAGTTGTAAGAAAGAAAGTCTTTGAGGAGGCACCTAACCTCCCTGTTGAGCATGAAGAGGATGAATGGACTGCACCTCTTCAAAAACTGCAAGGTTATTACAATATCAATGTTGATGAAGATGATGATCCTAGGAATGTGAACCTCACAGAAACATAAGGACAGAGAGACATAGAATGACCAGGAGTTGAACTACCATTTATTGGATATCCAATCAAAATCAAGAAAGTTAACATCGGGACCGAAAAATCACCTAATCTCGCAAACGTTGGAGATTATTGGGATGATGCCACTATTGATAAGATCACAAAACTACTGCATGAATATTAGGAATTGTTTCCAACCAAGTTTACCAACATGAAGGGAATTAAAGGGCCCATGGGCGAAATGAAGATCCCCTTAAAACTAGATGCAAGGCCAATCAAGTAGCGACCCTACAGATTGAATCCTAAATATAAGCAAAAATTCAAGATTGAGTTAGACAGAATGTTGGAAGAAAGAATCATAGAAACTTTTGAAGAGTCATAATGGATTACCCATATGGTAGTTCAAGATAAGAAGACATGGGAAATGAAAATCTGTGTATATTTAAGAAAGTTTAATGATGCATGTTTACATGATCCATTTCATACACTATTTAATGACGAAGTCTTAGATAATGTGGGAGGACAAGAAGTTTACTCCTTCACAGATGGCTTTTCAGGTTATCAATAGATCAGGATTGCCAAGGAAGATCGCCATAAGACCACATTTGCAATAAAATAGGGATCCTACCAGTACACAATGATGCCTTTCAGACTGAAGAATGCACCAACCATATTTTCTAGGGTGGTGGTCGAAGCATTCAAGGAGTTTTTACATAAATTTTTGGAAGCATATTTTGATGATTGGACTATTTTTATCTTATTGCAAAATCATATTGAATGTTTAAGACTAATGTTGGATACATCCAGGCAATATTAGATTTCCTTGAACTTGAAGAAGTGTATCTTCTTCTCACCCTTCAGAGTGATGCTAGGCCATATTGTGCATAAGCAGGGGTTGTTGGTAGATCCTTCCAAGATTTCCATCATTGTTGATCTACCCCCTCCTACTTCAGTTAGATAGTTGTGCACTGCGCTGGGACATATTGGATACTACAAAAAGTTCATCAAGGGCTATGCACAGATAACAATACCCATGGATAATCTTTTAAAGAAAGATTGCCAGTTCCAATGGTCAGAGGAATGTTAGAAGAGCTTCGACACACTGAAATGGAAAATGGTCATTGCACCTCTTCTGGTTTTCCCAAACTGGAGTAAGGAATTCCACGTGCATGTCGATGCTTCATCTATTGAATTAGGAGCAGTGTTAGCACAACTAGGAGCAGAAGATATTGACCATCTATTAGCCTTTACAAGTAGGAATCTCTCTACAACTAAGATAAACTATAATACCACCGAAAGAGATGGGTTATCCATGGTGTATGTACTTCATAAATTTTAACACTACGTGTTGGGAGGAGACTTTAAGATGTTCACCGATCACTCCCCATTGAAATACCTAGTCAAATAACCATTGTTGGGGGGAAGAATATTCATATGGATACTGTTATTCTGGGAATATGATTTTGATATTGTGGTCAAGCTAGGGAGAATGAACAAGGGACTTGACCACTTGTATAGGTTAGAACATGGAGAGGAACCTACTAGTTTGGAGGATACACTACTAGATGCACAATTGTTGGCCATCAGAAAGGTTGATTATCACTTTGTCGAGATATTCTAGTTCCTATCAATAGGAATGGAACCTCACGAATACACAGTCATTCAAAAGAAACAACAGGTAGTCTGTGCTGAATATTTTTCACTTATAGTTGGACAACTATACAAGATAGGACCTGATGAGATCTTGAGGAGATCTATTATGGAGATAGAAACACCATTGATTCTATTGGAATCACATGAAGGCATCGTAGGGGGACATTATGTAGGAAAAGAAACAACGCAAAAGGTTCTTAGAGATGACCTCTGGTAGCCCACTTTATACAACAATGCTAAGGACTACTACAGAGCCTGCAATGTATGCCAAAGAGTTGGGAAACCTTCTAGAAGAGATGATATGCCTTTATCCCATTAGCTAACCTTACAGGCATTCCATAAATGGGCAATTGATTTTTTGGGACCTATTAACCCACCAGGAAAGCGCACATGATCTTGATACATCATCCATGCGACAAAGTAATTGACCAGATGGGCAGAAGCAAGAAAAGTTAAGGACTGAAATGCAACTACAGCTACGCGATTCATATTTGATGATATCATAAATATATTTGGATGCCCGAAGATCCTCATGAGTGATCAAGGCACACATTTTATTAATAATACTATTGAGGCCTTGACTCGGGAATTTGAAGCTCACCATCGGAAGAGAACTCCATACCATCCACGGGAGAATGGGACAGTCGAAGATTTCAATAATATCTTGGAGACAGCACTGAAAAAGATTTGTAGTGTGAAGAGAGATGATTGGGATTTGAGAGTACCAACGGTATTGTGGGCTTACATAACCACTTGCAAGAAGATGATAATGCAGACTCCATTTATGTTGGTTTATGGGTTAGAAGCAGTAGTACCTATGGAATAATTGGTTTCTAGATTAATAATTACAATATTCATAGATATGGATGACACTGACATTTTTTAGAACACGCTCATGCAGTTGATGGAACTAGAGGAAGACAAGTTTATTGAAGGATTTCATCAGCAAGTATAGAAGGAATGGGAAAACTCCTACCATGACAGACACATCAAGAAGAAATCCATTGAGCAATGAGATATGGTATTGGTATATGACAAAAAGTTCATGAATCATCCAGGTAAGTTCAAGACACATTGGCTTGGTCCATATGAGGTTTCCTATGTTACAAAAAGAAGGAATTGCAGAGTTGAATAATTTGAACGGAGAATGGAAGGAAGGTTTGGTGAATGGAAGCTGATTGAAACTGTACTATGACAACTAGTTGCCTCATAACTCTCAATAAAAGAACAAGAAGAAGGGTATAGGTACCACATGTAGTTGAAACTAGGTACCAGACACAGAAAAGACAGTCTGCACACACTAGGGAAGGATAGAGCAGAAATCGCAGGTTGCTCCGTGCAGTCTGAAGTCAAAGTAAAACAAAAGGTCCAATCCTGCAGTGACTTAGGATGAGTCACAGGTGAGTGTTGGGGGCTTGTTGGCCCTTGGTTATGGATTAAGGAGGAAAGTAAAGAAAAAGGAAGAGAAAAGGTGAAGTACAAACTGTGCGGAAGGCACATTGGCCGAGAATGGGTTGAAGTGGTCAAAGAAGAAGAAGAAGAAGGAGTGAAGTAAGAGAAAGAAAGAAATTGTATGAGAATATCGAGGAGAACAAATAAGAAATGAATACGTATCATGGACAACTCAACAAGCAGAAAAATCCACCAATGGATGCTTTGGAGCACCTCACGGGGGAAACCAAAAGATAGGTTGGTGAAGCTCTGAAAATGTGGGTCAAAGTGGACCTAGGGTTTTAGACACCTACGGTTTTGTCATTTAGGGTTTTGACACCTAGGTTTCGGCCTAAGGTTGTCTGAGAGTCATTGTAATGTATAAATAAAATTCTAGAGGACCTGGGATGGTTTCGTTCTGAGTTCATCATTGTGGGTTAAGAGAGTGATTATTATTGTGCAAGAGAAAAGTGTTGTGTGTGAGATCATTCTTGTATTGAAATATCTTTTGCTGGGTGTGAAGATCAACCCTGGAACTGTGTACACAGGGAGGGGAGATAGAGAAGAGAGAAACAGAGAGATATATGCAAGCTAAGTACACAGATAAAACTGCATGGTTTCATCTTAATATCTCAAGAAACACAGTTCTATGGATGTATCCCTAGGGAGAGGGTGAACCACGTATATCTTGTTTTCATGTGTGATCGATGTTGTATTATTTTCCTCTGTTATATTGTTGATGCATTATTGTGTTAGATATGAGATATAATTATGTGCAGTCGGGTTAATCTTGGTAAAGGGTAACTAGACCTCTGTGTGTTTTTCCTTTGGATCCACTTGATTTTACTCTGGTTGTAGACACCCATGTCCTACAACCCCCTATTGTTATTTTGGGTGAGACAACATATTCTCTGCAAGTGCTTCTGAAAGGGCCAGCAGTTAAGGCTTGTTGGTGTTCTTTTAGAGTTGAACTGTGGGTCTGCCTCTGTGTGCCAACATTTTCCTTCAACAAATTGTCCCTCGTTCAACATTTTGGGATACATAATTGACTTTCCTTGAAAGACAATCATTCCTAGATAAGTTACTCCATCCATGGGATTCTATCCCTCATGAAAGGATTTTCAAAAATGTCGTAAGCCTCCTTGAAATATGGGTCTTCCTTGTACATTTCCTTGGGGTGTTCAAACCCCAAAATCTCCATTTGGAATTCCTGCAAGATCAAACATATCTTTCTCAAATCATATGAAACTTTGTTAGGACTCCCACTAATATTCTTAATGATAAAATTAAAATTATACACGAATTCTACCCATTTGGCATGTCTTTGATTCAACTTCTCTTTTCTAGTTATAAACTGCAAAGCATGATTGTCAGTATACAAAATAAACTCTTTTGGTATAAGATAATGCCTCCACTTTTTCAAAGCTTAACGTATAGCATACAATTCCTTATCATAAGTAGAATATTTTCTCTTAGTATCATTCAACTTTTCACTGAAATAAGCAATAGGATTATCATCTTGACTTAAACCTGCACCAATGGCCATTCCACTTGCATCACTTTTGACTTGGAAATTCTTCCTAAAATCTAGAAAAATCAAGATGGGTTGTTCTGTTATCTTCTCCTTCAACAGTCTAAATCCTTTATCGGATTCTTTTGTCAAGTCAAAATATCCATGTTATTTCTTTATAGTATCCACTATGTGTGAAAATACACTACTAAAATTCTGTGGACATGACCTAAATCCCTTGTATCAACAACAGGAACCAAACCCGCCATCGAGGCCCAATTAGACTCTGCAACGTTTAAAATGGAATGGTTCTCCAAATCTTTCAATCTGGCTAATTTATCAATGGGATTTTTGTTTCTTCGTGAAGGCTCTTCCTTATGTTAGGACTATTTTCTTCTGTATTTTCTCTTGGGTGTGGCTGATATGAGAGATGAAAGCCAACATAAGCCAACTTGACAATTAACATGATTAAGTTTTAACTACTAGGAAGAGGTTAAGATTGGGATAACCACTGCTCAACATGCAGACAATTACTCTATACCACAGGCCTAATACTAATACATTAACCCTATGATCATCCAATCATTGTCTAAGAAACTAACTATCAGAAAGAAAACACATATGTAAAAAGATAATGGAAAGAAAAATAATTCATCTACAATAACCATTCATTACATAACAACACAATGCTTTATCTTCATCATTAAAGAAAAGAACAACAAGCCATTGCACTAGATAACTTGACAACATAATTAATTGCTCTTACTCATTACTGCATCATTCATGAAACATCATAGGAAGTAGTTATTCTCCAAGTCCAATCACATACATCTGATGAAAATAGTTTGTCTTTGGTCCAGAAGGACTTCTCAATTCATAGCAGTCTCAAAAATAATTCGTAACAGCCCAAAAAAAAAGAGTTCTTACAACAACCATCGACCATTGCTAATTGGCTGATGTCTTTATTTATAATATAGAGTTCTAACCAAAACTAATGACTAATTGCAGTTTAACCAAATCAAAAATCGCCACGTGGTGTTATCTTCTAACAGCTTCTTTAACAATCATCTTGAGATACTTCTTGGAAAGGATGACTACTCTCGTATTCAATCCAGCTAACAAACAATTTCTCACAAGTTTGAGCCCATGGAAATCTATGCTATTCCATCGGGGCTGCGTATATTCCCCTGATGTCTACTTCTTGCACTTGGTACTTTACTAAATTGAAGCTAAGATGTTGTAGCATGGTTTAGGCTCTGATTGGATGATCGGTGAATTGTTGTACTTTCCCTGACTTCACATCGGATATTTTAGTGAACTCTTTGGTCCATAGCGCATTTTGTTGGGCATGTAGCTTGACCACATCGCTTAGATAAGTGAAATTATCGGGGGTGTCAAACTCAGGGAGACCTTCTTCCTTCATTACTCTATTGATTCTGCTTCAACGTTTATTTCGGGTTTATCGGCGAGATCGCGGAGCAAGATTTATTCAGATATTAGGGAATCGTTCCAACAAGAAGATTTGAGATAGTTTAACAATCAAGTGGTATGACATAAGGTACTAACAAACATAATGGATCAGTGCGTACCTGTGAAGCTCGTCATTCTCAACCGTCCAATAATTATGTGATCTCAGTTGCTCTTTTGAATTATCTGTGATGTCTTCCATCCACGCCGCCATTCTTCTTTAGTTTAAACAAGTCATGTCATTGCGCCATAGTGTGGTAAATCAAGTACAGTGGATACATGCATCGGAACCATCATAGTGGCTACTCGACCTTTGGGACTGGGAAAAGATGCCAGAGTTGAGCGTTCACGTGTATGCTCCTAGAAGGTCGGGTACCGTAGTAAGGAAGTCATTAAATGCTTCCAAAAATTATATCACCAAGTGTGTCAACTATTATTTGTCAATAATGGAAGGCAGGGAGTTTTAAAGAAATTGGAACGATCGTATTGCACATTGTCTGGAACTCTGTTCAACGATGCTTTAAGATTTCTGGATTATCTTCGACAAGAAGCTATGATGCGCTAAGTCTCCAAGGAATATTGTCATGAAATGTGAGTGTTCTTTTGGCATGCTCTAGTTTGCTTCTTTGTTTGTCTATAAATCCTAGGAATTCTATGTGGAATTACACACATAAGTCGAGTTTGTGCCTCTTTGACGTTGATTTGGTGCATTTGTTTAGGTGAGATTCGACACAATGGTCCTTATCACCTATAGGCATCCAAGCCACCACATTGTTGCATTATGTAATCCTTCCATAAAAGGGATGGGGTTTGCGAGGAAGCCATAATGCCAGGTCTGAGCCCCAACGCACTTGGGATTCCTTCTTATTGGTTGCTAGTGTCTTTGAAGCTTCGACATGAGGTATAGGCATTTTCTCGAGGAAGACACTGACGCCTCTAGTTACAGTTGAGGTGAAGGGAAGTATGCCTGAAAGAGGTATGTTTGGGGTCGTGCCCCCAGAGGATCAGACACCATGGAGAAGAGGGAGTCCTAGGAAAGACACAGGAAAAAGGGAGGGATACCTCCCCCGAGTAGAGTTGAGTGTATATTCGCCTGCTAAGGAGTCTACGGTGCTTACTAACTGGTCTAGGTTTGTGGAGACTGCCAGTAAAGGAAGTGGGGGATAAAAGGGGAGGGTAAAAGGACTTGGTTCTCCCATTAAGATTCCCATCCAAGAATTAGAGAAAACCCATCTCGCGATAGCTAAACTCTATCAAGAAAATAGGGAGTTGCAGAGTAAGTTGGCGGCGAAGAACCAGGGGGTATTAGTGTCATAGGGTTGTGGAGGAAGCATAGTTTGGCTCCAGAGACAGCTTTGAGAAGCTCAAGACATGATTGTGCAGTTGTGCGAGTCACAGAGGATGGTGGTGAACTAGGAAACGGAAACGTCACATGGTGCGAGAAGCAGTCCAGGAGAGGGTGCGCGTGTAGGAGATGCATAATGGGTGACCCCCCTGCTTTGGGTTTCCCACAGTTACACTTAACATTTGTTCCCTCTTGTTGTAAGATTTTTGTATTCTCACAATGACCCAGTCGGTTAGTAAATATGCCGACGATATCTATTCGTATATAGCCCAAGTTTGGTGGGAAATTCTCTAGTTACATGAAAAACTTGAAGCTTCTTGAATTCACCACGTTCCCTTTTGGATGTGAATTAACTGCATTTTTTTATCTGAGTTTTTTCGCAGATTATGTGGTTTTATAACTATTACTTTTGCAAATGTGAAATTGTTGGTATGTTTTCTCTAAAACTTCTGACAGTGATCGATGTTGACATGGCTTATTAACCCAGGTTACATAAAATATTTGAACATAAAATTTAGCATTTGTATGATGGGTAATGATTGCACTTAAGGGATATACTCATGTCAAAAGCACTAAGGAGGAACTTATCATGACTACCTATACTTGAGTGGCATCGAGGATTAGTAATTTCAAATGTAAAATTTTAATGTGTACTTTATCTTGTAACTCTCGGACGCCGAAATTGCTTTGGGTGTCGGCGATCGATGATATCACTTTCTTTTTGTGCGACGCTTACCTTTTCATTTTTCTGTCGAAGCCAAATGAGTTGATCTTCCACGATACCTCTGCTAAAGCTCAATCATAAGAGTAAGACTTCCAACTTCCGACGTCGATGAAGACTGGTGTTCGATGTTAATTTAACTCCTCAAACGACTTTCATCAACTTTAACGTTTACCGATGCTGAACTCCTGAGCGCATCAAGGAAATATTTAGTGTGTTGATTCCCTAAGTATCTTATTAAGGGCCCTTCAATGATTAAGGTGATTCTTTGTCGTATGTTGAGGAAAACTTTAAAAATTCAAACATGAAACATAAGAAATAAGCGCAGGCATCAATTTCATACTGAAGGCAAAACTGTCAGTGTAAAGGATCAAGTGGTACTCAAAAGTAAAAAATGAACATAGAATTTTAGGGCATGTTGAGTTCTCAACAAATGGCACTTCACTGGCTGAAAGAAGAATCTATGTTCCTCCTTCGTTTTCTATGACTTTGACCCATGTCCCGATTTTTTTTTTTATATTAATTTTAGTAGAAATATTGTTTTAGGGCTTGGCCATTCACTGGGAGGGAATCACTTTCTTCCCTCAGGCTCTGTAATCGATAAGTGCCTGCTCCAATCTTCATGGCTACCTAGAAAGGTCCAAGCCATAGATTCTGAAACTTAGAATTTTTCCCCTTAGGTTCATTTTCTTTGTCCCACTTCAGGACTAAGTCTCCTACTTCTAAATTCTTTTCTTTAGCCTTATGCTTATCGAACCATCTTTTCACTATTTGTTGGTGAGCTAGGAATTTTTACTTAGCCTTTCCTCTCTCTTCTTCTAGCATAAGCAGAGTGTTAATCCTTTGTTGCATGGTCAATGAGGGTTCTTCATTGGAATCTTGGGCCAGCTGAAGAGATGGGAGATAGAGTCCATTTGGGAGGATGGCTTCTTTCCCATAGACCAAAAAAAATGGGGAATTTCCTATGGCTTCCTTAGGTGTGACCCTATCGACCCATAGAGAATTATAGAGTAGATTATGCCAATTTATTTGGTCTTCTTTAATATCATTACCAGGTTTTTATCAGTTGATTCAGCTACACCATTTCCCTGGGGGTAGTAATTTGCAAAGTACTTGATTATGATTCCTTTGTCCATAGAAAACTCTCTCAACGGGGTCGAAGAAAAGTAATCTATGTTATTGAAGACCAGAATAGAGGGGACACCAAATATCGTGATCAATTGTTGTTCTATGAATTGGATCACCACCTTCTCATTCACATGAGTCAGAGGAACGACCTCTGTCCATCTCGTGAAATAGTCGATGGTTGTAAGAATGTACTTGTGCAGTTTCAAGGAGCTAGGTCTGATTTATCCTATGATATCCAACCCCCACTGCTCGAAAGGCCGAGAGACGGTAACAAGTTGTAGCGGGACCACTTCTATTTTCTCCTTTCCAATGCTTATTTGACAAGTTTTACAGTTCCTAGAGTAAGTATGAGCGTCTTTTAACAAGGTGGGCCAGTAATAGAAGACTCTCATAATATTATGAGCAATGGTGTTTCCTTCAAAATTTCCCCTGACGAGACCATCATGGAGTTCATTCAGGACTTTGTTTGTGTCTCCTTGTTCGAGACATCTTAATAGTACCCCATCGTAATTTCTCTGGAAGAGCACCAAATTTATAAGACGATACTGCACAGATTTTAATCTCAGGTCTCTCTTTTCTCTTGGATTGAGGTTTTCGAGACAAGTCCCATGGTGTAGAACATAAGTAAGATATTTATACCAATAATCTTGTCCTGGGGAAATGTATGCTATTTCACTACACCATAGTGCCATCTCATTCTCCCATCCAATATATTCATTTACTTGATCTTTGGCTTCGGCTGCAAGATTACACAACCCATGCCCTTTTACTAGTTTTGCAGGTTTTATATCTAGACCAAATTCTTGGACTACCGCCATCCAGTTCCCTCTCCTTTCCCCCATTTCTTGTTGGGTAAACAAGGATCGGAGTGTAGGGTGCGACAAAATTGCTTTAGTGTGATTCTTGAGGATGTAAGACTGGAAGTGTTTTATTGCCTTATAAACCGTGTAGAATTGTTTGTCGACAACAGGATAATTGAGCTCAACTCCTTGAAGCTTAGTACTCATAAGTGATGCCATGGATTCGTTTTTGTAATCATCCTTTTGACTCAAGACTGGAACTAGCAATTGGTCAGAGGCGAACATATAAAGGAAAAAGTCTCTACTGAAATCAAGGCTTCGCAACACCAAGGCCTGGGAAATCACAACCTTGATATTGTTGAAGATGTCCTTTCACTTATCATCCCAGTTGAATTCGACATATTTGTAAATCATCTTTTGTAAGGGTTTTATGATTTCTATGAAGTTGGGCGTGAAGTTTCTTACAAAATTGATTTACCCGAAAAAGGACTGCATATATTTCTTGTTATGGGGTAAGGGAAGTTAAGCTATGGATTTAATCCTTTACAGATCTATGTGAATCCCTTCCTGAGATATAATATGACCTAAAAAATTACCTTCCTTGACACTGAAGATAGTTTTCTTAGGGTTTAAGGATATACCGTACTTCCTACATCTCTTGAAAATATGAGTTATGTGTTGGATGTGCTCTTCTCTATTCTTCGAATACATTGTTACGTCATCTAGATACACAACCATGCATTTATTGATTAGTCCCTGGAAAGCCACGTCCATGGCTCTTTGGAAGGTTTCTCCTATGTTAATTAACCCAAAAGGCATGTGTTGGTAAGCGAAGGTTCCCCACTTGGTTCAAAAAGTGGTTTTCAAACAATCTTGCTCTGAAACAAGGAATTGGTTATAACCTGAGAAACCATCCAGTAGAAAGAATATATTCGAGCCAGACACAGTCTACAAGAGTTTCTCCATCAACGAGACCGGGTAATTATCTTTTTCTAAAGCTCTGTTGAGGTTCCTAAAATCTGTGCAAAGGCGAATCTCTTCTGACTTCTTCCTCACAAGGACAAGGTTAGCTACCCAAGTAGAATGCCTAACCTGAAAAAATATCTTGGCATCTAATAGCTTATTTAACTCCTAATACATAAGAGCTTCCAGGGATGGGTGATATTTTCAGAGCTTCTACTGGAAAGGTTTTAATTCCAGTTTTAAAGGGATGGTGTGTTGAACGATGTGGGTATCGTACATTTTCAAGTCCCTATAGGACCACATGAATACATATTGGTACTGTCTGAATAATTTGAGGTAAGATTTCTTCTCTTCTTTAGACATATTCTTGCCCAGATTCACATTCCTTGGACTCTCTGTTGTCCCGAGATTAATAGTTCCATGCAGGGGAAAAAAGCTACCAGTATTTGCATTTTTGGGTCCCTTAAACCGCTCCTTGAGATCAAAAATATTTTCTAGATTGGCTATCCCTTTTGGGATCATGTTACCTTTTGATTTATCCACAAGTCATCCCATCCGAGGATCGGTTTTCGTGGATAGCTCTTGGAATTATTGATCCTAAATAAAGATATCCTTGAAATTGTCTTGGTTAGTCAAGAATCTTATGATTTGTTCATCTCCTTCGAAGACCTTGGAAATTTTATTAGGTA
>ML813620.1:121897-141856 GCA_009831015.1 Picea engelmannii | reverse complement strand
GTGATTTAGGGTTTTGGAAGTCAACAGTGAATTAGGGTTTCAACATGATTTAGGGTTTTGGAAAGCTATAAAGGAAGGGTCAACGACCTAATTCATCATTATGCAGATTATGACTTGTCATTGAGGAGAAGAGGCACATCTTAAGAGAGATAGTTCAGTGTATTCCAGGAGGAAGACACCAGTTGGCTGATTTCGGTGTTGAAAGACACACCCTAGTCAGCGGGAAGATCATCCAGGTCTTCCATCATTCTTCATTGATTCCGCAATGCTCCCATAGTTCAAGTATTATCTTTTAGTTGCTTATTTGTATTCCAGCTAAGATCCTTTTGTCTTTTGATCTAGTCGAGTGTTGTTATTTTATTCAGCCACAGTTGCTTATTTGTATTCCGGCTAAGATCCTTTGTCTGTTGATCTAGTCGAGTATTGTCAGTTTATTCAGCCGCATTCGACCATTTTGTAATCCACAAAGATATCATAATACAAACTTTGCAGTCCTTTGTCGCGTTTATTATTTGTATGATCATTTATATGTTGTAAACCTTTGATCCTACACACACATTAACAACGTTTCCTAGACTAGCCAAGTCAAGAACATTACAGGTTGATCTGCCCTCCATCCATATATCCTAGCGAAGAGTGAGGGATCTCGTAAGACTTTCCTTGGAAAAAAAATAACATAGGATTTACTATGTTTAAATTTTTAACTTTTTCCCTGTTTGTGCTTGCAACTATTTTAGCCTTGGTTTGGACAATTCACTGCACTATTAAGTTCACGAGGTCATGATTCCTCTATCACAGTGTGGATTTATTGGCTAGTTCTGGCCATTGGCCAAGAGGGTTTTTTGCCATCAATAGAAAGGGATCTGGGCATAATCCAACGAGGTTTGAAGTCACTTTGATACCACATGTATTGAACTAATGGTCCATTATTGAAGCCATGGTGGAAAAGGGGATACACCCATAATGTTCGAAGACTATAAATGTTGAATGATACAAATGATTGGTAGATAGTCACAATATTGTCTCATATAGTGTTTAAGAGAGATGATTCCTTGTAAGGGACGCAATATTATCTCATATAGTGTTTAAGAGACACGACTCCTTCTAAGGGACACAACCCTATGTTATATTAATAGAATTAAAGGGATTTTGGGTAATACTTCTAACTATGATTGTTTCTTTCAACTCTCAATATATTCATCTACATATACTGGAAAAATTTATTGATGGGAGAACTCTAAACAATGATGGCTTTCGATTTATGAATTTGTTTGTGCTTATTTCCAAAATCAAGAAGATTTTGACATCTATGACTCTTGTTGAAGATAAATTTTACTATATTAAAAAGGTTTTCCTTTGCAATTGGACAAGAACGATGCTCCACTTCTGTTTGTTTTAGAAAAATTAGTTGTGGAAGCTCCCCATAACATTTGGAATGCTTATGACTATTAGTATTACAAACATGTTTAATACAATGCACATTAGGGAAAAGCTTGGTTGATGCTTTACAATTACAAATGATAGGTGTTGCTTCTTACAATCAGTGACAAGTAGTTACCATTACAATAGTATATGTTAAATAATTTATAGCATAAAACAAAAAAAGCAACAAGATTGTTCATTCATCAAGAGGTGTTAGGTAGGTTATGTCCCCCATAATCAACTCTAGTGATTGTCTGATGCCTGATCATCCTCATTCTAAAATTAGAAATGCATAAATGATAAACAAGAGATTATTTTAGAGTAAAATTAACTTAGGAAAGCACGATTATAAAGTAATGTTCAAATAGGAAAATATACATAGTTCACATTTTCTATTTATAAAATTAGACTTCGATCTGCAAGCATCTTGATTGTAATAATAGGGATTTGTGCTTGAACTTATGCCTCAAACAAGGGAGTTTAGCAACAATTTCTTCTTTTAAAAGCTTATTGTTGGAGCAAGAAGGGAATCTTGATGTATACTTTTTGTAGTAATTCCTTAAAGGAGGGAGTTTAGCAACAATTTCTTCTTTTAAAAGCTTGTTGTTGGAGCAAGAAGGGAATCTTGAAGTATACTTTTTGTAGTTCTTTCTTCATTATTCAATGCAAAGCATATGTCCTCTTTCATTCTCTCTACTTTGGTTTCATGTATGAGTTTTGTGTTATAATTGCTTCATAATTTTACATTGCAATTTTTCTTTAGGGTCGTTTCCATGTTAATGACAAGTGTCTGGGCTTCTCTAAGATGGGCTAGTAGTGTGTTCCCAACTACTCTACATATCTATGTCATGTACTCACAATGAGAAAAAAATTGTTTACTCTCATAGTGGAGAAAGAGATCAAAAGAAACAAGAAACAAGAAACTTGTGCATGATATAATGTGACATGTGATTTCATTAAGGAAGAAAGTGCTTTTAGAGACAATGACATAGCAAGGGGCACTAAACAATATTGTGATTGTAGCTACCGAAATATTCTCCAATTTTGGCCTTTCAAATAACAATTTCATATGCATGGCTTACTTAGTGTTCAACCTTCACTCTGCACATTCAATCCTCTATGAGAAGACCGAGTTTGCATAATAGGTTAGAAATTGTTGCAACAACAATGTTCACAAACCACTCTCGTGCACAAAATTTGGGTGGAGACATAGATCACACATAAAAAAAGATGATCATGCCTAATACATGGAATCCAAAATAAACAACAAACATGTCTGAATCATTGATTGTGTGCCAAAAAATAAAGCTCGAAGAGGGCAACAACGAAAAACCAATAGAAAAATGCCTGTAAAAGAATTCCATCGTTGTTGATTTGCCTCATATGAGCACTCTGTTTGAGTTTGTTGTTCAATGCCTTTCCTTGCTAAGTCACTAACATCATAGGATAGGTCATTTGGTCTGATACGATTTTGAAAACAAGGGTCAAAGGCTACATCACATATTGCACATCATCATATAAAATCACATCATATCTATAGTGGAGAAATCACTCACGAGAAAAACTCATTGCATGATTCCATGGTGTGTTACAATCGGGTACAAAACTCCCTTATATGGTAATTAGCTTTAGGCTAATTGCTGCATTAGTTACAAACCACTAAGCCACCTTCTAATGAATATATTAATGAGGGACCACTAAGGACACCTTCTAACCACCACAATACTTATAGACCATTAGGGCCTTGCATAGGTGACACTAATGACCACTATGTTAAATTTGGCAGCATCAATAGTCATTCTCCAATGAGAGGCCATGTGGGCCACCCTAAGGCTAGCCAGGGAGATTTGGAGAATCAACTAGTCTTGTGAGGTATTGACAAAAGCCAAGGGGAACGTACAACCTCTGTGAGTCAAACCAAAAGTCAGGATGAACGAGATGCTATATGATCTTGTGAGTCTAGCCAAGGAAAAGGAAGAAGCTTTGTAAGTCTAAGACAAAAGTCAAAATGTAAGTCAAATGCAAAAGTCAGGGGGAATGTACAACCTCTGTGAGCATAGACAATCTAGTGCAAAAGTCAAGGGGAACGTACAACCTTTGTGAGCCTAGTCAAGCCTTGTGTGCCATGAGCAAAAGTCAAGCCATATAGCAAAAGTTAGGTTGAATGTACAATTCCTATGAGCTAGAAACAAACAATCTTCCTTATGCAAATAATGTAAATGTATTGATCTAGTGTGTTGCCACGTGTAACATTATCCACCATGGAAAGAAATTTGAGTTGCCTAACTCTGTTGTAAAAGTCGTTTTGTATGTTTAGTCTGAGTTGTCAAACTTAAGTTGTAAAAGACAAGTTGTATGTCTAGTTCGAGTGGGTCAAAGTCAAGTTGACAAGTCGAATTGCATGTTGCATGTTGCAAGTTGCATGTCGAGTTGCATGCATGCATGTCAAATTGCATTGCATGCATGTCTAGTTGCATGTCGAGTTGCATGTTGGGTTGACATGCCATGCATAAGCCAAGTCTCAAGGGCGAGTTGGCATGCAAAGTTTAGTCAAGTCAAGTCACAATTCGAGTTGTAAAGACATGCAACCTCTTACTAATTTGAACACTCTCTCCTCTCCTCTCCTTCCAGCACCTTATATATACAGAGCTCGACCCCCTCTTCTATACACACATGCTATGCAGCACAAGAGTGAAGTAGACAGGGCCATGCAGGAGTATAGTATTGCTGTGTATATCAGCAGTAAGAGACAATGAGTATTGCTGTGTATATCAGCAGTAAGAGACAGTGAGTATTGCTGTTTTTATCAGCAGTAAAAGACAGAAAAGTGTGCTGGTTTATATCATCAGAAAAGAGTGCTAGTTTTTGTGTTTGCTGGTCACGTAGTCAGGTATTTTCATGGTGGATTATTGTACTTGATCTTACATATTATTTGCAATTAAAGGAAGATTGTTTGCTGGAGTTTTCTCCCCTTTTGGGTTTCTCCGAGGTAAAATCTTGTGCATGTGTGAGATTCTATTTGAGTACCTCTTCTACTTGTATTCATCATTTCCAAGTATCCATTTTGCTGGTTGATAAATCAAATTTTGTTTAAAGCGTTGAAGAAACTAAAGAAATAATCTGCATATTAAATCAAGTTCGATAATTTAACAGACTTTAGGGCCATTAAGTTGATCTTAACCACCATTACTACAACACAAGGAATTCTACCTCACTTTGGCCAAAGGCAAATTTGGACTTCTTTGCATACATTTGATTTTCTTCTAAGATTTGCAATACCATGTTGACATACTAGAATGGTTGTCCCAACTCTTGTTGTAGATTAGGATGTCGTCAAAGAAGACCATAATGAACATATGAAGGAAGGGCTTGAAAATATTATTCACAAGGCTTTAGAATGTGAAGGGGGTACTGGTCCATTTGCAAGGCATAATCATGAACTTATATCGGCCTTCACTAGTTTGATAGAATGTTTTGGGATTGTTTGCGTCTCTTACATAGATATAGTGTTATCCAAACCTAAGGTCTAGCTATGAAAAAGGGAATACTCCGATTGTTCAACCAATAGCTCATCAATTACTAGAATAAGGAACTTATCCTTGCAGTGTTTTGTTAAGTTTTTGGTAATCCACACATAACTGCCATAATCCATCCATCTTCCAAACTAAAATGAGTGGAGGTGAGAAATCACTTTGACTTGTTTTGATGATTCTCATCTCTAGTAATTCGTGGACAAGGCCTCCATTCTCACTTTTATGTTGATAGGGATACCTATAGGGTTGAATGATGAATGTTTGGAGGAGTGACCCCATCTTTAACTTAATAACATGATCATGATCTTGTTTTAGGGGAAATCCCCCTTGAATTTCTTCAAACATCTTGATGTGCCAATCTAGGATAGATTGGAGTTCCACATGGATGGGGCCTTGTTTCCCCAAACCATTCTTATGAAATGACTCACGAAGTATCCCACTCATCCCCTTCTATAGTAGTTTTTCCATCATGCAAGAACTAGTTATTTGAGGAGGGGGATTGAATCCAATGCATTGATATTCTCTTCTATCCTTTTTTCTATCAAATGAAAAGTTCTCTAAAGATCATCACAATGGTGCCTAATGTTTTGAGCCATTGCACCCCTAAGACCACATAAAGTCCATTGAGGGGAAATAGTGTACATGGGGGATGATAGGTGTAATACCCATGCTCAATCAAATACCGTGGCACACTCCACCACAAGAGACAATTCCTCCATTAGCTATCGTAATCTCAAAATTTTGATAAGGTAAGAAAAACAGTTGAGTTGTGTAACCATCATTAGGTTGAAGAAGTTGCATGTGCTACATGAGTTGATGAGGATGACAACCTCTTGATTTTTATGTAGCCTTGCACTTTTAGGGTTTGGGAAGTGGAGAGCCTTGTTAGGAATGCTCTAACACTATAGGCACTTGAACCTCTAATTTTGGGTCATTTGGTACTTCTTGAGTGTGCTCTTCTTCATCTTCCTTAGTATTATCTTTTAAGATGAACAATTTTTTTGGACATTTACCATTTGTTATTGTGTTTGAAACAAAGTCCCTTGTCTTTCTTTTCTTCGAATTCTTTTGATTGTATTCAAGAAGTGGAGGGCAAGAGGTAGTGTATTTGTAAGTGACTCTGTTTTTGGCTTTTTGGCATTCTGACCCAATTTGAAGGCCACAGTGATGTCTGCATGCGTGAGGATATTTGATTAATGCTAAGTCTAATTTCTCAAACCCTTTGAAGTATAGTTTGAGCAATTTTTCATGACTCAATCTTTCCACTAGTGTCAACAACTTTTATGTTGGAGGGTTTTTTCCATTACTGTATTGGATTAATGGATTATGGTTTGTTGCCTAAACTAATCCTTCTCCCAAATGTTGTCATTTTGCATTGTGATGTTTGTTACAAAGTTAGCATAGGGGTAAACCACATCAAGGGTCTTTTGTTCCTAATCCATTGGTACCATTGAAACGACCCCATTTCTATATAGAGGCTTTGCAAGTCACGACCTTCTTTCCTGAGGGTATCTGATGCAACATAAAGTACAACTTGACTTAGACATGCCATGTCTACCTTCTTTCCTGAAGGTATCTGATGCAACATAAAGTATAACTTGAGTTAGACCTACCATGTCTAAATGATTGTGTCATCAAATTTCAAATTTGTTGATGTCCACCTTTAAGCATGAGGGAATCTTTCATGAGCTTGCTTGAGGAACCCCCTAGTTCCATTTGGATTTGTGGTGTGTGTTACCGTCCAAACTAGCAGACCGCCAAGGTTCGTAGTTTGCTATGGCAGCGACACAGGGGATAGGTGCTCAATGTCACCACAAACTATTCTTCCATGTTTGAGCCAAACTCCTACGCTAAGAGGCTCTGGGAGGCTTCCCGCAAACTATCACTTTACCTCAAAGGATCTTGAGACCAATGCCTAGACATAGTACACTAGGTGAAGGTAGGAGTTAATTGTTTTAAATGATTGCTGAAATAAAAGATAACATAGAAAATAAAGTGACCAAACAACAAGCTAACTTACCCCCAATCCTCAAAATAACAACCAAGTACAACAGAGGTACCACATTTCGGATGACTTGTAATGTGAATACCTTGTAAGAAGTGTCTGGAAGTGAGGTATTTCGTTGCTGTCCTGTAATATCAGACCTGCAAAAACAATGTAATACACAGAAAACCAGCAAGATAATGGCCTTTTGAGGCCTCCTACAAGTGTGAAAATACACTAGATCGAGATCTGTGGGTTTAGAGGATAGGGAAGCAAAGTACAAGTGAATCTTGTGCCCTAGAGCCTTCAGATCTGCTGCAAAATCAATTTCCAGCTAGCTGGAAATTGATTTTATAGAATTGGGGTTCAATTCCCCCTAGGGTCAAAACCCAAGATTTGCTACAGCCAATAAAATTGCTTGTGGGGCTGTAGTTTTACTTTATATTGACAAGAAAATAAAGATAAAATGTATAAATCAGATCTGGAATTAATGTATAAGGGTTTAGGAAATAGATACTTACAATATGCGCCCTTTTATTTGTCCACAAGAGTGTAGATCTGAAATTTTTCTTAGCTGTAATAACGTAGATCTGCACATTTTTTCTCAAGAAAAAACTTTGTGAAGATGTTCAATGAAGTATAAAACTCAAGGGACTATGTATCTTGGGGTAGGGAAGTTCCCAAGCAACAAAACCCCCAAGATTTACTAGCTTACAAAAAGATAAAAATGAAGTGCTAAACTAGGGTATGATTTTTTTTGTATTTTTATATTAAACTATGATTTTAAAATATTTGAGATTAAATGGTTGAAGAAATTGAGAGATTTTACCTTTACCCTTTTACCATGTCTCTTCGTTTGAGAGATTGTGACCCCACAAGCTTAAGATTGGCTCGGATAGATTTCTAGTCAATTGGGTTTGGAGTCGAAGGACTATCGCTCCCAATGCTAGGAATTCAATAAAAGATGGGTTCCTCCTTGGATATGCTAGGAGAGCTCCTTGATGGATGGTCTCCAAGACAACCGATCAACTAGGGTCAAAGTGATAACAGACCACTTGGTTGAAGCTACTTCCAAAGAAGTTAGTCCAACAACTTGGGTGTGTTACATTAAGAGCCCACAAAGAAAGAAGGAGCCGAATGTTTATTTTGTTTCTTCCACGTGACTATGTAGCCCCTCAATGGATTGATTGGTCACCTCTTGCAATTCTCCTAAAGAACCCCTATCAAGCACAATTAAAATAATCCAAGACCAAGAAAAACAAACATTATAGTAGACAATCCACAATGACACAAGAGAGTTGAGTTCTAAAATATGGCATTATGATCTCACAAAGTTTCAACAACAAAAATGAGAGGAAGGACTAGCCTTATAAGTTTTTATTGTAACGACTAGTTTCTACCTCCCTCGTAAAATAATAATTTTCTTGGTTTGCTCATCCACAATTGGTTGGAGGCTAAACCCATGAATATATTTTTTTTATTACATAACTCCATGATAAAAATGGGATAAAATCCCTTTTTAGAAAACTTGACCATTGAATATGCCCATATGAGAGATTCACTCCACCAAGAGAGAGGTCGTATGGCAGATGGTGCGATTTGGTGGAGAAAGTCCAACGTTGCATTTTGGGGACATTTTCCCTTTGAAGAATGAGCTAGAACAGTGATAATTTGTCCACATTGACCTTTCTTTACTCCAACGGCTAGTTTGACCATTCAAATCAATAAATGAGGAGTTACGATTTGTCCCAAAGGGGATGATTTGGTCATTGAGTGACTAAATTAATTATTTTTCTTAGGGAGGAGCATCTTTGACTTGCCAAAATTTTTCCCAAGGCTAGTAGACCTCAACGTTCCACTTCTTTGACCATTTAACTTGGGAAAAGTGCCCAATGATTTTTTTAGAAGGATGGGACGATTTTCCTTTGGGAGGCAATATCTCCCTTAATATTTCATCAATCCAAAATGTGAAATATGGGTTTTGCTCGTAAATTTTTTTCTGATCATTTGAACCCATGTATTTTTTCCTTTAAGGACCCATTGCATTGGGATCCTTGAACTTCCTCAAAAGACGTGCAATGATGAAAACTTTGTGAGACTTCCATGTTGAGAACAAAAATGATAAATGCACCATGGCCAAGGGATGCCAACAGACTCAATAGAAAATAACCCTATGGGAAAACATAGGTGTGCATGACATGGAGCAGACTAGGCCCCACAAACTGCAATCACCCCTACATAATTCCTGTGGCTCCACACATTCGTGTATCCCAATCGATCCATGCCAAGGCTTTCAATCTGATCCAAGACAAGAGACATTGAGATGGGGACTAAGGGGACTGATCATGATCAGACCAAGTCTGGGAGTCCACTACAAAATCATCCACTATGGTTTACATGGCTTTAACTTGCATCCTTGGTCTTACAATGGTGTAGCCAAATGAAAACTCTAGGGTACCTCCTGGAGAGGTAACAATGTGCACATAGAATGTAGGTGTTTGAACTGCAATATAAGCTCCTTTAGGTTGCTGATGTTAGTCTATTGTTGTTCTGATGACATCTAGATTAATTCTATCATCCATTGAATCAATGTATTCTTTCACTTTCAATGTCAGGGTCTTGCAAAATGTTTCTAACATGCTATCTATATCATGTGCCATTTCATAACTCACCTAAATTTGAGGGTCCTTGAACACTTTATGAGGGACCTATGCAAACGTAATAGTCTCAAGAAGACATTTTCGACAAACTATAACCCCCAAGGGGTCCTACATGTTCGACAAGGGACATATACAATTGCAATTGTTCGAGAAAGATGATTCCAACAGACGATAGCTTTAGATAGAAATTTCTTGCACTTGATACTAATTTTTATATTTACTCCACACTACTATAAAACCATTAATAGAGGTAGAAATGAACATATTTGACTTTAAACACTAGAACAAGTAGGTGAGCATAAGAAAAACTAGGGAAAGATTGACTCGGGAATCAAAGAACACACACTTGAGTTGTGCATCTATGTCAATTGTTCTTACCTTGGGACATAATGAAACAATATCTTCTTCTAAAGCTCCCTAGTTTGTTGTTCTAATACCACATATAAGGATATCTCATGCAGGAAACATGTCATGAGGTCGAGGGCTATGCCACAATACACATTTCTTTTACTTAGGTGCTAGGTTTGAGGGGTATCTTTTCTACTAAAGTCGCTGAGGACTTGCACTTGATCTTATCATTTTTTGACAAGCAATTTAAGGTGGGGAAGACCACAACAAGAAGGGAAACCTTGGTAGATGACTTAATACTTCATCAATCTCACTAGTGAACGATGGACACATTAGCAACTCACTTACATTTCTAATGGAAATAAATGAGTAAAAGGAGATTATTTGGAGAGCAATAGATTATTAGTAGTGTAGCATAACAATCTGTACAAAAAAAGTACATTTTTCTTACTGTTAGCCCCAAGTTTGCCTCTTGAATATTTATGTCTTTAACGATGAGGTGTTCGGAAGTTTTATTGTACATTATTATTTTGTGATGTGGATTCCAAGTTAATTCACAAGGTCATTATGAAGAAGTGACTAGGAAGTCATACTTATGAGGAGTTTCAATGAATACTTACTTACAAAAACTACAAAAAAATGATTCTTCTAGTGATATCATTAAGCCAATTTAACTTCATCTCTATGTGAAAGGCTACAAAAATCCTCTTAGTCATTTTCGACAAACTTCAAGTGACATTCTTTGTTGTACATAACAACATATTATCTCATATGTTCCGGTGGCTTAAATATTGTTGGCATAATTTTACAATATTTGAATATTCTGCGTTTGATGTACTTGTTAAATGCATCTACCATATTTTTGGTTTTTGTATCTCATGTAGCTATCATAGTTGGTAAACGTTGGAGTCATAGTGAATATCATAAACTACTCAAACTAATGTAATCATTTGAAATCCCCCAATGATATAGAAGCTTGGAAACAATTTTATAATTTTGAAGGACGAGGAATTGTAAGTCTTCATGAATGAGTCTAGTCATTTATCCACTAGGCTCACCAAGCTATATTTGTTTCTTCTAGTATCAAGTTGAAGGATGGCTTGCTATGTCAGGTGACATTGGGGCATGCATATATATAAGTTTTTGACATGTGACATGCTGACCCTTCGAAACGTGACACAAACGTTGACATATATATTAAAGGAATTAGCCCCAAGGGTTAGCTCAATTGATTGAACCATCTGCCCAAGGCATGTTGTTGGGGTTACTAGTAGCTGTTGTGGCTGGTAGTGGAGACGCTCTCCATTCGGATAATTTGGGGAATGGGGGGATCCTGCAAGGTTTTCTTTAGCATATATATATATATATATATATATATATAATAATAATAATAATAATAATAATAATAATAATAATAATATGTAATAATATGTAATAATATAGGCGAAAAGACAGTGAATTTCATGTTCAAAAGTGTGAATATTGATGTTTCTAAAGCAAAATTGGATTTCAAAGGTGTAAATATCAGGTTTTGAAAGTGTGAATTTTGCACTTCGGAGACATCGATTTCGATCTTAAACCAAGGGGTTTAAAATGAAATTAGTCCAAATTTATTGAATTGGTTGTTATTTAAAAAATATGGACATAAGTTTACAACTAGTTACTATATCAAACACACAAGAAATTAGATTACACCAAAGTTGCAAAAATTGTATCAGTGAAAAAATCGTCAGGGGTCCAGAAAACATCGTTTTGTATTTATCGCAAAAACATTGGCAATATATCGACAAACTTAAAAAAATACAAAAATATTCATTTTTTTAAATTTTTGAACATTTAAAGCAACAATAGCATCAAATAGACAGACTGCCACATGAATATGGAAAGAAAACTGGTATATAAGATGTCTAGTGATACATCTCACATAAAAAATGAATCATGTCTTGAATCCCGATTCCTGAGTCATCAAAAAATATAATAAATGTATCTCATGATCGTCATCATGACTCATGAGTAATCTACAATGAAATCAAGTAAATCAAGTAAATAAAGTTAATAAACTATCGATTCCCCGACCCTCTAGCTCTACCCCTTTTACGGGCAAAGGTAATCGCTGCCATCATGACTCACAAGTCATCTACAATAAATCAAGTAAATAAAGTTAATAAACTATCAATTCCCCGACCCTCTGGCTCTACCCCTTTTATGGGCAAAGGTAATCGCTACAGAAAGTGCTTTTCCTCTAGCACTAGGAGTAGGTGGCCTTGAGTCTTGTGAGCCTCGTACGGGAGTCGAACATCCTCTAGAAGAACTAGAAGACCCTCGAGACCGATGTCCTCTAGAAGAAGGTAGAGGAGGTAGATTGCTAGTGCTACCATGGGGTCTATCTCTCTCGGACTGTGACTGTGGTTTTGCTGGTGGCACACTCGCAGACTTGGCGTGAAACTGAATATCCTTTGGAACATCCTGATCTAGCTCCTCAGAGATACCATGATCATCATCACTATCCTCCTCTAGCCAATCAAGGGCAGTCTCAATAATAGGTTCCTCGACCTCCACCCTCCATGCAACAATGGTGTCAATCCCATCCAATGAAATGGCCTTCGCATCAGGTTTTTTTTTCAAGATGCTTCACCCACAACCTTAGATTGTAGTATACGTAGATCAAATCATTAAGGTTGGATGGCTTGGCTCTCCTCCTTGGCTAAATGTCAAAATATAACCAAAAAAACCGGTGGTGGACCACTTAAACCCCTGCACTTTTCAGTAGAGCGATTTATTCGGTCGACTCACGATTTCCCCCCTAAAATCGTGATTTTTTCCAAAAAAATTGCCAAAAAATTGGTCAATTTTTTCGGCGATTTTTTGGAGATTTATCATTTTCCATTTCAAATTGAGATAAATTGCAATTTTGTCGATTTATCGACGATTTTTTGGAGATTTATCATTTTCCAGTTCAAATTGCGATAAATCGCGATTTTGTCGATTTATTGGCGATTTTTTTTTTTTTTGTTTGTTAATTTGTGCAGGACCTGCGATTAACCTGTGGCTTGAGAAACCGCGACTCAGGGGCATCTAAGCCGTCAAAATCACCCGGGGATCGCACCCGGCCTGAGCCACACCAACCCTTAACATGGTTGGATTTTTTGTCCCCGCAGGTTTCGAACCGGTGACTTTAACATCACGGAGTGGTTTAACAACACACTCCGTCACCGATTGTCCTACACCTCGGGGACGATTTATTGGCGATTTTTGCAATAGAGGATTACACATAAAACAATAGAACCATAATAAACTAAAGTTTTCTTATTAAGTCATTTGATGTCATCAAAATCAAAATGTATTACATAGATAAGATCATAGATGATCATGAGACTGATTCTATAGGTGGGAATGGCTTGGCTCTCCTCCTTGGCTAAATGTCAAAATATAACCAAAAAAACCGGTGGCGGACCACTTAAACCCCTGCACTTTTCAGCAGGGCAATTTATTCGGTCGACTCGTGATTTCCCCCCACAAAATCGTGATTTTTTCCAAAAAATTGCCAAAAAATCGGTCAATTTTTTCGGCGATTTTTTGGAGATTTATCGTTTTCCATTTCAAATTGCGATAAATCGCAATATTGTCGATTTATCGGCGATTTTTTGGAGATTTATCATTTTCCTGTTCAAATTGCGATAAATCACGATTTTGCCAATTTATCGACGATTTTTGCAATAGAGGATTACACATAAAATAATAGAACCATAATAAACTAAAGTTTTCTTATTAAGTCATTTGATGTCATCAAAATCAAAATGTATTACATAGATAAGATCATAGATGATCATGAGACTGATTCTATAGGTGGGAATGGCAATGGAAAATACAAAATAGGATAGATACTAGAACCATAGAGGGAAGGATCTCATATCTCGTTAGTTGTCATCTTGTATGTCATAACCAAAATCGTCAAGATCACCACCCTTGCCAATGCCACCTCACTCTCCTCCATCCTCCTCCTACATACTCAGTCCAAGATTTGCATCTATTGGTGTGGAGGATAAACTCTCACAAGGATCACCATCATCAAAAGTGTTCGGCTCTAGCATTGGTTCATTAAGATCCAAGTTGTCTAATGCCAACTTAGTGCTACTGTCCAAACCCATATCATCAGGAAATACATCCCACATCTTCTTCCTTTCCTTCAACCTCTCTTCCCTCATCCTGTATATAAGACAAAGGTTGGAGTGCACATACACCATTGCCTCTTCTCTGATTTGCTCAAGACTGCTCTTCTTCAAAGTGTGCACATCTATGTATGTGCTCCAATTTCCCTCATAACAAGAGGATGAAGTAACTTGAGAGAGGAGCCTCAATGCTAATTGTTGTAGAATTACATTGCACCATGTGTTACCCACCAAGCATAGGGATTATTAAGCCCCATGTCTTTGACCATATCATAGCCTTTGAATCTCCTAGTGCAAGTGGTAAATACTATGAAGCCCTCCTCCATCTCGTTAAGGTGGCTTTGTCCTGATATATCTTGCTCAATGCACTGATATCTTCCTCCCCTATGAAATCTCTCTATCCACGTGAGGAGAAAATTTGTATAAAGGTCCACCATTAAGCATCTCATCATTATCGTACTTGGGATTTAATGAGTGAGCTATGAAATGCAAAGATGTACAAGTCTTCCTGCACTTGCTGACAAGAATATCCCATATGTTGTCGAACAAGTTTTTCGCTGATATATTTAGGACCATTGTTTCCAATAATAATGTTCTTCACAAACTCAATCATGGAGTCCCACCCTTCATAAACATCTTAATAAGATGTGCTGGTCCATGTTTGCGAATCGCAAGAAATAAATGATAGGGTCCATGATCTTAATGGTAAGATATATGCTCTCTCACCAACCATCATCCAACACTGTCCTTGACCTTTTTTGAAGCATTTTGATCCTGCTTTCTCCAAAAAGACCAATACTTTAAAATAACCATGGATCCAAGAGCAGCATTGACCTCCCTCAACCTCTTAAGCATGATAAATGTGGAGGCAAACCAAGTATTTGCAATCTTCAACAATGATAGATTTGCACACAAGAATCCACACCTACTTCTTCAATGACTAATCAACAACTCACCTATACAATGTGCATCCTTGTATTTTTTGAGAGCATCCACCATTGTCAACAACATTGGCCCATTCTTTGATGACACCATGAAATTGATGAGTAGATGGTGCATTGGATCCGTCCATCCATCAGCAACAATAGTAACACTTGTGAGGGCCATGATGATTTAATAGGTGCTAGGAGTTTATGCACCTCCTTCTTTGCCTTAAACAACAATGTGATTCTAATCTTTGTTGAACTGGGAGGGACATACCCAATTGGAGCTTATTCAACTATTGCTCTACATCATGCAATGTTAAATGAAAGAAAGTTGAGATAGAAAAATAAATCCAATGGTAAGATCAATCTCCACTCACAGCGCTTGTTAAAAGAGCTTCTCCATTGAACTGCCATGGGGAACTTGCCTCTTCTTTACGGGCTCAAATTCAGACCCATTCCTACTTCTACTGGATGGCTTCCTCAAGAATGGAAGAGGATCATCATCTCTATGAGTCCTACATGCTGCTGCCACCTTCTCCAAGCCAATATAATCCTCTCTTTTCATACTTTTTTGTTGGCTGAGATACAGCTTTGGACATCCTCCAAGTCCTCTACCCCTAAGGACCAACAAATGGCTCTTAACTTGGTAGTAGGTGCTCTTGAATCTGTCATTGCAAATAACACGCCAAAACAACATTTCCTCCTCGAGCAAGCTTTACCCTGGGCCGTTGTTTTCTTGTTACACCACAGTGGGTATTTGCTTTCTTGCCGTAGCAGGGTTATTTACAATAATGGCAACTCCATTTGTAGCAGATTGAGCAGTAACATCAATGCATTGACTTGGAGGAGGGGTAACAACACCGACATTCTTCCCATTCCTTTGACCTTTAGGAGCAGTCTTTGATGATTGAGCCATGATTTCTGTGGTATGAATGAAGGCGAATGCTGCTGTTGGATAAATGACAGAGTTAGGATCCCTTCAAATCTCGTTTTTCTCCTTAACTTGCAGACTGTTGGAGTGATTTCCTGAAGGTGAGAGTGAACAAATGAGGGAGGAATCACAGTTTTAGAGGGTCTTTTTCCTCCCAAAGGCTCTTTCTTTGTCCTGACCATGTCAGATATGTTGGCACATGCTAGATCTGCGTGTCTAACACGTGTTGGACATGTGTCCTGTGTCTGAATGCGTGTCAGACATGCAGGCCTAGCGTGTCACGTGTGTCTGACAAACTGACACATGACACAGACTTACCCCAACATGTCATGTTTCTCAGATGGATGGTAAATCTTTCCACTACGTGGAATGTGAATATAACAACAACTGAGTGCTTTTAGTTTTCTCGAAATACTGAGTGGAGAGTGGTATCATTCTCTTTTCTCTGGTAGCTCCTAGAAAGCTACGTCTGATTATCTCGTTTGTGGGCCCTTTTCCTTGTGATTGTTGTCTTTGTGATGCCTTATTAAATTGCAAGCTTATTAAAATTCAAAGTGGCATATCTGTTTTTAAAGACTTGTTCCACATTAATATGACTCTGATATAAGTAGGAGGTAACTAGATGTCCAAAGTTTATGACCTAATATCTGTAAATATAATGTTAAGGTTCCACCCGCCATGCATGTGAACTTGTGTACAAGCAGTGTCAAGTTTTTTGTAATATATAGTAGGAATTGAGATCAATTAGTGATAATTTACGACAATATTTTAGAGAAAAAAGTAGGAAGCACATCTATTACTTTACTCCTTTGTTTGGATTTCAATTTGTTTTGGTTTATGGTCTGGCTCTGTTTGGTTTATTCTGTTATGTATTGGCAGCAAATCTGCATATATATATATATATATATATATATCTCAGCCTGCGTATATAAAGCTAAGGGAATTCTAAGGCTCTATTAGTATTTGGATCTTAATTTGTATCTAATTATTTTGAGAGGGTTATTGTTGTAGCAGGGTAATCCTTTGAGGCTAATATTCTGAAGTTGCTTTTTTCCCAAGTAGAATTCCTACGTAAAATTAACAAAACCATAAAATCAATCTCAATATGTTCGTCTGATTTTTTATGTATAAAATGTTAAATATGAAAACATTTGTGCCAAATCACAAAAGCTATATGGTAATTTAGATTTATTTTTTTAACTTCCACCTTTTAGTTATAAATTCTTCTTTCTAGGTCGATTTCCCAACTATTTATACCCTCAAGATTCCCATGATTTACAATTTATAATGTTTCAGTTCCCTTAATTTATTCGAGTCACCCAGGGACATAAATAAAATTTTAAATTCAATGCCAATTTCTCTCCTCGATTTCTTCTATTTACACCAATAATCAGAAACAGACTAACCATCTCTGAGATGTTGTCTTTACCTTTTATTTAGAGTTAGCAGTGACTTGAGTATCCATGCCTACAAGATTATATTTCTTTACCCGAGTCAATTTACTTTCCTCAAGCTTGCAAATTGATTATTACAAATTTCTGCTGCATTGCTATTCAGACTGTTTGATGGTGCTTGCAGATAATATATAGCAATTTTTTGTCTAATTGTTATTTCAGGAGCAGTTTGATGATGTGCAGCCAAAGCCTGCTTTACCTTCTACTGCACCGAAGGAGCGGGTCAAGTTGGTATGTAGTCTCTCATAGTATATTTTGAAGTTTAAGAATTTTACTTACTAATGCTGGGCTAACTAAAAAGAGATACAGCAAAGGCTTTTAAGTTTTAACTGTTCAGTTCCTGTTGTATTTGTCTTTCATTTGTTAGATGTCTGTCTCTGGGAGGTTAGATTGCTGTTTTTATTTTGATTTCAAGTTGTGTGAATGCATTTGACTCTTTTCAATCTTTGCACTTTTTCTAAGGGAGGAAAAACAAAATTTTCATTAAATTAGAACAGCAGTAGAAATGGCTGTTAAACCTTACTGTATATTACTTGTAAATGATAATGGTCAGGAGACAATTTCTACATTTTACTGAGACATTTGCAATACAACTAAGCTTTTTATCAACAAAATACAGCTAACTAAAATTTCAAACATTGCTGTTCCATTAGAAGATGCATCTCTTGCAAGCCAATTACTGAACTGCATGTGGGATCCAGATTCTTGTGGAGGAGCTTCATAAAATCCATCCTTGTGTTTTTGTCAATTGTTTCGAAGTATCCTCTATTTCATCAACGTTAACAGCATTGCTTAAATAGACTAGTCCCAGACTCTTCAAAGTTCAACTACAGTATCCAATTCTACAAAAGTGGCTGAATAGGATCGCTGCTCCTTGGAAACTTAGAAACATTCGTGTACCCAATATGACAGTTTGCAGGAGTTCAAGCACTGAATGGTATTAAATCCTGAAGATCCTTGTCAATGCTAATCAGACAACTTAGTACCTGTTTCTGGAGCTCCTTTGCAACAACAAAAATATTATTCCAAGTGCAATTATGTCTTAGGTTTTCATGAACATCCTTAGTTACTCAATCCTGAGGCTACCTGCTTCCCATTAGCATCTCTCTCAGTTAGACCCAAGTCCAAATCAGGATCCTCTGCATTATGAGTTATAATTATTGAGCCTCTTTCAGCTTCTTTGTCATCAGTCTCACAGCTATAACAAACCCCAGAAAGCAAACTGACAGAGGAAATAGAATTAATAGAACGAGTGAAGAATGGCCGAGAGTGATAAATCTAATAAACTTCAACTGACTACTGAGTCCCTTCCCACCATTTATGTGTTTCATGCACCCTCAATCCTTGCAATCATTAAAGTTGGTGTGAACTAAAATCATAATGAACACTACTGCATAGAGAAAACCAGTGTCATACTCCAAAAATAAATCAAGTCTAAAATTTAAACCTAATACCCAGCTTGTGAAATCTTCATTCAGTTGAGGTTGATATCATTCCCATGGTGACAAAATAAATTTAACCCATAAAAAACCTTAGGTTGACACCCTGAATAAATTGGAAATTGGCAAAGTATTTACTATTATATACATAAACCCTTCTTATATGAAAAGTCCGAACTTCATCAAAACTTGCAGGTTCATAGAATCTTCTGAAGGAAGTCAGAAATATACCATGTAGTAGATTTCATTTTCCCATTTACCATAGAAATAACAAAATTAGTCTCACAATATGATTAACTTTCAAAACCTCAAAGTCTTACATAATTTAGGCCTTGAATCAGATCCAGAAACTCATCTTGATTGTTGGTAAAAGACCCCAAACCTACTGCAAAGAACAAAATCACAATTACTCTTTGAATCTTCAATGTTGCGTCCCACCCCAGAAAGACCTCAGTCACCTTTTAAGGCGCCATTAAATTTTAAAACTTATAGTCGTTCTTCCTCCAACAAATAATAATGAAGGCTCTTAATGGCCAGTGAATGTATCTGCACCTAAACGCCTTGTAGGCCGCCTTTCAAGTTTCAACAGAATTAAATTTTTGGATCTTTTGGTTGGTATGCATTTTCTAAATACTGTTGATCTAGACAGGCACTTCAGCTGTCAAATGCTGTTGACAATCTGTACTATATCCGTCTGATGCTAAAGGTTACATGTGCAGGATGAGAGTAAGAGTGAGAAAGGGCTTGGTGAAATATATGAGGTTTGTCCTTATACTAGTTGCATATATTACTTTTTAGAATTGCAGTTCTAAATGTTAGGCTATATTCTACTATCTCAGAGCTATTATATTCCATTATGTTTATTGTATTTAGTTTTTCTATGTACTAGATGCAGACTTGAGGAATTTTGATTTGAAGAGTGGCCATCCTAATTTTCTTTTCCTGGTTTCATGTTGTTTCCATAGGCTGAGTATATGCAGCGCACTGGCCTAGCTTCTGCTCCAGTGTCTTCTTCGGATGCATTAAAGAAAGAGGTGTGATTTTGAATCTCCTAAGTACAGCTGTTCTTTAAGATTAAGTAGTAAATTTTTCT